>SWKJ01000224.1:0-167478 GCA_019425465.1 Colletotrichum falcatum | reverse complement strand
ACCGCTGTCCAACGGCGGCCGCATCAAGGTCAGCGGCGTCTACCGTGAACAGGACGAGCCCAGCCGCCAGTTCGGCTGGTCGGACTGCGCGGTCGATCCGGTCACTGGCGACACCTGCCTGGTCACCTGGAAATACCGCAGCCACTGGAAGACCTACGGCCTGGACGCCTTCGTCGCCACGCCATTCCAGGCCTTCGGCCGCGAGCACGAGCTGACCGTGGGCGCCGACTACCGCAACGTGCACAAGAATTTCCGCTACGGCGGCGGCGACAACGCCGACATCAACCTGTTCCACCCCGACAACAACGTCCCCAGGCCGGACTACGAATACACCAACGGCAACGACAGCAAGACCGACCAATACGGCCTGTACGCGCGCGCCAACCTGCGCGTCACCGACGCCGCCACCGTCATCGCCGGCAGCCGCCTGACTTGGTGGGAAAACCGCACGCAGAACCGCAACGCCTACTTCAACCAGTTCACCAACACCAAGAGCAACATCAACGGCAAGTTCACGCCGTACCTGGGCCTGGTGGTGGACCTGAACGAGCAGTTGTCGGCCTACGCCAGCTACACCAGCATCTTCACGCCGCAGACCACCACCGACGCCAATGGCCAGCTGCTGGATCCGCGCACCGGCAAACAGGTCGAGATCGGCCTGAAGGGCGAATTCCTGGACAAGCGCCTGAACGGCCATGTCGCGCTGTTCCGCATGGAAGACGAGAACCGCGCCATGACGGACCCGGACAATCCGCTGTTCTCGATGGCGGCGGGCAAGATGCGCAACCAGGGCTTCGAGGCCGAGATCAGCGGCAGTCCGGCGCCCGGCTGGGACATCACCGCCGGCTATGCCTACACCACCACCAAGACGCTGAAAGGCACGGAAGACCAGAAGTCGCAGCAATACGTCTTCATCACGCCGCGCCACACCTTCAACCTGTGGACCAAGTACAGCTTCGCCACCGGCACGCTGGAAGGGTTGTCGCTGGGCGCCGGATTGCGCAGCGTCAGCAGCATGTATCGCCTGAATGGCCCGGTGAAGTTCGAGCAACGCCCGTACACCACGGTATCGGCGCAGGCCGGCTACCGCTTCAACAAGCACCTGGAAGCGACCCTGACGGTGAACAACCTGTTCGACAAGGTCTACTACCAGAGGGTGTGGGCGGCGTATGGCTCGAACTACTACGGCGAGCCGCGCAGCGTGATGCTGAACCTGAAGGCGACGTATTGAGCCTGGGCCGGACGCGCCGCGGCAAGCGCGCCCGGCCGACCATTCAATGGCAAGGTGTCAGTCGCATTGATACGTGACGCGCGCCAGATCGAAGCGGCGCGCCGCGATATCCTGCTCGCGCATCAGCACGTAATAGGCGCCCGGCTGCGGAATGCCGGCGTGCGGGTCGGCGCCGATCTGCAACACCAGCCGCCAGTCCCTCGCTCCCGGCAACAGGGCCTGCGCGGCCTCGCTGCGCCAGACCGCGCTGCCGCCGCAATCCAGGCCGTGCGACACCAGTTGGCAAGTGGCCTGCATGCCATTCTGCAACGACTGTGCATAGCCGCCGAGCTGATGGTTGTCGCGGCCATCCATGTCCGGCGTGCCAAACCGCGACCGCCAATCCTGGTAGCTTTCGTAGGCCTCGTCGTCCTCCAGGGCAAACGCATCCCAGCCCGCGTCATCGACACCGATCGGCGTCAGCACCGTGCGGGCCGAGACCGGCGCCGCGCGGAACACGCAGGTCCATTCATCGTCCGACAGCGAGGCCAGCGCATGCGGCACCGGCGCCCGTTCCAGCCCCGCCGCGGGCGTGGTGTCCCACAGCACGCGCCAACCCACCGAAGCCGCCGGCGTGAAGCTCTCGGCCTGTTCCAGGAAATCGTAGAACACCAGCAGCCGGCCCTCGCGCGGCAGCGCGGCGTCGAATCCCGCTTCCCGCGACAACGCGGCCAGATCGAACTGCCCAAGAAACGTCAGCGGAAACGCCGTTTCCACCGCATCCGCCCGGGCGCGGGCATCCGCGCTGAAACGCTCGCCTTGCGCCGGCGTCATCCACGATCCTTTTTTCTTCGAATCCGCCAGCAGGCGCTCGGCCTCCTTGCGATGGCCGGCGGCGCGCTCGTTCGCGTCTGGATAGGCCGGCCGCGTCGGCCAGGCCATGCCACGCGGCAGGTCCGGGCGCCCGCCGATCTTGCTGGCGCCCAGGGGGATCGCGTCCTCCTCGCGGGCGGTGGTCGCCAGCACCAGCGCGGGACGCGCCTGTTCCAGCAGTCTGGAGATCACGCTGGCTGGCAGATCGGTGGCGTCGAGCGAACGGCGCAGGGCGTCCTGGTCCGAAGGCAACGGGGTGAAGTCCATGACGGCAATCCTCCTGGGGCGCGGCGCGCTGGCGAAAGTGGGGCGGGCGTCGCCGCCGAATGCGCCATTCTAGGACGGCGCCATGACGTACCCCGCGATGCCGTCCCACAGCAGCTTCACCGCCGTCACCACCAGCAGCCCGTAGCAGAGCCGGTACATCTGCGCCTGGTTCAAGCGGTGATGCAGCCGCCACCCCGCCCAGACCCCCACGAACGCCGCCGGCAGGCTCATGGCCACCAAGCTCCAGTAGCCGCGCGACAGGTCCGCCACCGCCAGCCACGGGCCGGCCTTGAGCAGATTGCCGATGGTGAAGAACATGCTGGTGGTGCCGCCATAGACTTCCTTGGACAGGCCCAGCGGCAACAGATACATGGCCAGCGGCGGCCCGCCCGAGTGCGCCACCATCGTCGTGATGCCGGACGCGCCGCCCGCCAGCAAGGCCTTGCCGCTGGAACGCGGCCGCGCCGTCACCGATGCGCCGCCGCGCCACCACAGCCAGGCGAACAGCAACGTCGTCACGGCCATCAGCACCTCGACGAAATGGCGGTCGACCTGCCGCAGCACCACATAGCCCGCGGCGACGCCCGCCAGCAATCCCGGCACCAGCCACGCCAGGTCCGGCCGCGACCAGGTGCGCGGCTTCCAGTAGCGCAGGGCGAACAGATCCATCGCCACGAACACCGGCGCCAGCACGCTGCCGGCCGTGATCGGGTCCATCACCAGCGCCATCAGCGGAATGCCGATGATGGCGAACCCGCCGCCAAACGCCCCCTTCATGAAACCGATCACCCCGACGGCAAGCAGCGACATCGCAACAACATAGAAATTCAGATCCATGGCCCGGCAAGACAGAAGCAGACATTGAAAAACGCCGCCGCGCGGCGTTGTGTGACGCCATCCTAGGCCGGATAATCTGCCCATCAAAATAATCGTCCTGGATACGCTTTCGCCATGCCCGCGTCGCGCTACAAGCAGTTGGTGGATCAACTGGCGGCCGACATCCGCGGCGGCCGCCTGCCGCCCGGCACGCGCCTGCCCACGCACCGCGAACTGGCGGCGCGCGAAGGCCTGGCGCTGATGACGGCCACCCGCGTCTACGCCGAGCTGCAGACCATGGGCCTGGTCAGCGGCGAATCCGGCCGCGGCACCTTCGTCAAAGAGGCGCTGCCGCGCGGCCACGGCATCGACCTGCGCGCCTGGAACGACGACACCACCGAACTGACCTTCAATTCGCCGACCCTGCCGGGCCAGGCCGCGCTGTACCGCAGCGCCTTGCGCCGGCTGGCCGCCAAAGGCGACGCCGACGCCTTGCTGCGCTACCGCCCGCATGGCGGCAGCAACCCCGAACGCGCCGCCGCCGCCGCGCACCTGGCCCATCGGGGCCTTACGGCAAGCGCCGCCTCGACCCTGCTCGTCAGCGGCGCGCAGCACGGCCTGACCATCGCCGCCATGGCGCTGTTCGAACCGGGCGACGTGGTGGCCGTGGACGCGCTGACCTACCCCGGCTTCAAGCTGGCGGCGGAATTCTCGCGGCTGGAACTGGCGCCCGTGCCCGCCGCCGACGACGGCATGGACCTGGATGCGCTGGCCGACCTCTGCCGCCGGCGCCGCGTCCGCGCGGTCTACGCCATGCCGACCCTGCACAACCCGCTCGGCTGGGTCGCCGGCCTGGCCTGGCGCGAGAGCCTGGTGGACCTGGCGCGCCGCCACGGCCTGATGCTGATCGAGGACGGCGCCTACGCCTTCCTCGCCGCGCAAGCGCCACCGCCGCTGGCGGCCCTCGCGCCCGAGGCGACGCTCTACGTATCCAGCCTGTCCAAGAGCGTCGCCACCGGCCTGCGCGTCGGCTCGGTCAGCGCGCCGCCGGCCTGGATTCCCAAGCTGGAACGCGCCATCCGCGCCACCACCTGGAACACGCCCGCCACCCTCACGGCCATCGTCCAGGGCTGGTTCGAAGACGGCACCGTGCGGCGGCTCGAGACCGAGAAGCGCCGCGATGCCGCGCAGCGCCAACGCATCGCCGCGCAGATCCTGGGGCCGCTGCATCCGGTCGCCCATCCCTCGTCATACTTCGTCTGGCTGCCGCTGACGCCGGAAGTGCGCGCCGATGCCATCGCCATGGCGCTGATGCGCGAACGTATCGCCGTCTCCACGGCTCATCCCTTCGCCGTCTCACACGTGCCGCACGCGATCCGGCTGGCGCTGGGCTCGGTGGACCTGGACGCCTTGCGGCGCGCATTGGAAGCGGTGGCGCGGGTGGTGGCGGACCAGACGGACAGGTAGGGCGGGCAGGCCTGCGCAACGCGCAAGGGCGATTCGCCATCCTCGGCGGGAACGCCAGGCGGCCGCCTTGCCGGATGCGCCCACTGTTGCTTTTCCGCCCGCGCCATCGACGCGCCTGCGCGCAGGCCTTGCAGTCGGACACAATTGGCAAATTGCTGTCCGACGCCAGCCCCGGCCCGCCACTAAGATGGCGCCGCATCATGCGCCACGTGCGCTTACCGAAGACCGATGAGAACAAGTCCGACATGAAAACGCGTCTGAACGTCCGCCCGTCCCCCCGCCCGCTGCTGCGCGCCACGCTCGCCGGCCTGTTTGCCGCCGCGCTGGCCGCGTTCGCCAGCCCGGGCGCCCTGGCGGCCGACGCCGCCGAGCCGGCCGCCCCCAAGCCCGCCGCCGCCCAGGCCACCGCCGTCACCCCGCCCGATGCCCCCACGGTGATGTACGCCATCTACCAGATCGACGGCAAGGGCGCCGACTCGTACGAAGTCGCCAACGGCAGCGTCGCGACCTACTGGTTCGGCCACGCCTTCGAACTGAACGGCACGCAATACTTCACCGGCTTCACCTGGGACACCCGCGAAAAATACGGCAAGCCCGGCGAAGACGAAGCCGGCCCCGAGACCCAGGTCAACCTGGCCGAGGCCACCTTCACCCTGACCGGCTCCACCGCCGAACGCCCCTGGAAGTTCCGCGGCATGGAGCACACCATCGGCATGTTCGGCGCCTACGAACGGGCCGAAGCCGTCGACACTAGCCGCAAGCCGCTCGACTACCGCACCCCGGAAGGCAAGCTGCTGCTGGCCGTGCCGACCCAGGGCTTTGACAACGGCACCAGCTTCGAAGGCTACGCCCTGTTCGTCTTCAATCCCGGCCCGCGCGACGAGCTCAAGGACAAGGTCTGGACCTACCTGGGCAGCATTCTCACCGGCGACGACAACAGCGCCGCCTGCGCCGACGGCGACGTCATGCCCTGCGTCGCCAAGACCGGCAAGCTGACCTTCACCGCGCAGAACGGCAGCGACATGCCGCGCCTGACCGTCACCCCCAGCGGCACCGAAATCTCCGGCCCGGGCAAGACCCGCAAACTGAGCCCCGCCGACGCGGTCAGCTACGTCTACGACGAAGCCGGCAAGAAGTACACCGAGAAGTAAACGATGACGCGGCAGGCGCGCCGCCCCCCCGGCCCGCGCCGCCCCCCCGCCCAACCCATCCCGCGACTGCCGCTACACTGACAGGTCATGCAGACCCTCTTCACGGAGCGAACCATGACCTCCCAGCCCCTGGCCATCATCCCGGCGCGCAGCGCCCTGCTGGTCATGCACTACCAGACCGACATCATGGACCTGTTCCCGTCGGTCGCCCCCACGCTGCTGGCCAACACGCGGCAGCTATGCGATGCCGCCCGCCGCGCCGGTGTGAGCGTCTACTTCGCCAAGATCCATTTCAGTCCCGGCTACCCGGAAGTCAGCCCGCTCAACAAGAACGGGCAGGGCATCCGCCAGTTGGGCCGCTTCGTGCATGACCGCGTCTCGCCCGAACTCGGCCGGCGCGACGACGAACCCATCATCCTCGCCCACCGCGCCAGCGTGTTCTTCGGCACCGACCTGCAACCCCGGCTATCGGCGCAGGGCATCGACACCCTGATCATGGTGGGCGTCGCGTCCACCGGCGTCATGCTGTCGTCCATCGCCCACGCCAGCGACGTCGACTACCGCCTGCTGACCGTCAAGGACTGTTGCTACGACCCCGACCCGGTCGTGCACGACCACCTGTTCGCGACCGCCTTCGAATCGCGCACCACGGTGCTTTCCCTGGACGATGCCCTGTCCTTGCTGGCCACCGCCGCCGGGCCCGGGCTGCACCACAAAGAATGAGTTGACCCATGCGTACCCTGATCACTGCCTCCTTCCTCGTCGCCCTGAATTTCTCGCACGCCGCCCTGGCGCAAGCCGAACAAGGCTGCCCCGACGGCTACGCGCCCAGCGTCGGCACGCCCGGCCAGCAATGCGTGCCGATCCCCGTGGAGATCGCGCCCGCCGCGGGCGCCGCGTCCACCCCCGCCTCGCGCGACGCCCAGCGCTGGGGCGCCGTGGCCTATGACGCGCTCTCCGGCGCGATCGGCATCTCGGCCGACCGGGCCAGCAAGGCCAAGGCCGAAAAAGACGCGCTGGGCCAATGCGCCACCAAGGGCGGCGCGCGCTGCGTCATCAACACCACCTATCACGACCAGTGCGTGGCCGTGGCCTACGGCCCGTCGCCCCAAGGCAGCGGCGTGCTGGTCAATTCCGCCACCGCCGCCAGCGAGGAACTGGCCCGCATGCGCGCCCTGGAAAGCTGCGAGAAAGGCGCTGGCGCCAGCTGCCAAACGTTCTACACCGGTTGCAGCCTGCCCCCGCCGGCTCAATAATCGGCGTCTCGCCGGCCCGCATCCCTCGAAGGACCTTCCATGCTCGACCCCGCCACCCTCGTCCTCTTTGGCGGCGCCTGCGTCGCGCTGGCCATGACGCCCGGCCCCGACATGCTGCTGATCGCCTCGCGCAGCGCCGCGCAGGGCAGGGCCGCCGGCTTCGCCTCGCTGGCCGGCATCCAGGCCGGCACCTACTGCCACGCGCTGCTGGCGGCCTTCGGCCTGTCGCAGCTATTCGTGGCGGTGCCCATGGCCTACGACGCGGTGCGCTTCGCCGGCGCGCTCTACCTGCTGTACCTGGCCGTGCGCGCGTTCCGCTCGCGCCCCGTGTCGCACATGCCCGATGCCGCCCGGGCCCGCTCGCCCGTGCGCGAAGTCTTCCTGCAAGGCCTGCTGACCAACCTGCTCAACCCCAAGATGGCGCTGTTCGTGCTGGCGCTGTTCCCGCAGTTCGTGCGCCCGCAAGACGGCTCGGTGGCCCTGCAGATCCTGGTGCTGGCCACCATCCTCAACGTCATCGGCCTGTTCATCAACGGCGCCGTCATCCTGGCCGCGCACCAGCTCAGCCTGCGCTGGGCCGGCCGCCAACGCCTGTCGCGCTGGCCGCAATACGTGCTGGGATCGGTGTTCCTGGCGCTGGCGCTGCGCCTGGCCACCGCCAGCCGCAACTGACGCGCGCGCTCCATGCAAAAGATCGAAGGCCAGGAATTCCGCATGGCCCTGGACAAGGGCAACGCGCATTTCCACGACCTGCACCTGCACAACTGCGCCTTCGACAATTGCGGCCTGTCGATGGTCAAGTATCCGCAACGCATGTCGCGCGTGCGGAACGTAACGCTGTCGCAATGCCGCGTCGTGAATTCAGAGATCAAGCCGTGCGTGTTCGAGGACGTGGTGGTCGAAGACCTGTCCACCAACCCCATCCTGCTAGTGTGGGCCGCCTTCTTTCGCCGGGTCACGTTGAAGGGCAAGATCGGCAAGATCAACTTGAACCTGACGCCCGAAGCCTTCTGCACGGACGCGGATCGCCTGCGGCAATTCGAGACCGCCCGCGCCGCGTTCTATGCCGAAACCGACTGGGCGCTGGACATCAGCGACGCCAGGCTGCTGGGGCTGCGCTGCGAAGGCGTGCCGCTGCACCTGATCCGGCGCGACCCGCAAACGCAGGTGATCCTGGACAAGCGCGGGCGCTATCGTGGCCAGCAGGTGTTGGATGCGAGCTTCGCCAAGGCCTTTCCCGTTGCCGACAGTGTGCTGCGCGGCTTCGACGAATCCGACCGGCCGGCCATGCTGCTGGCCGCATCAATGGGTGCGCCGAAGAAGCGGCGTGACGAGGAACTGGGCGCGATCGCGGAGTTGCGCACGCTGGGATTTCTGGAAGATTGAAGCGCGTGCCGCGTCAGCGCCATAGCCAGTAGCCGACTGCCAGCACCACCGCCACCCACAACACCACGATCACCACCGCGCCCACCCGGCTGCGCGGCTTTTCGCGCTTGGCCTGGATCCACGCGTCCGCCTGGTTGCGGCATTCCCGCAGCACATCTGGCGGCAACAGCTTGATGGCCAGCCAGATCAGGCCCGGCAGCAACAGCACGTCATCCAGATAGCCTAGCACCGGGATGAAATCAGGAATCAGATCGATTGGACTGAGGGCGTAGGCCACCACGAACACGCCCAGCGCCTTGGCGTGCCAGGGCGTGCGGGGATGCTTGCCGGCGAACCAGAGGGTCAGGCCATCGCGCTTGATGCGCCGGGCCCAGGTTTTGAGGCGGTCGCGGGTTGGCATGGAGCGCGGGGTAGAGGGCAGCGTGGATGGATTCCAGATTGAACCCGTGACTTGGCTTCAACGCAATCTGCTCGCTAAATCCGCAGCCGCTTTCATCGCGTGCTTTGACGCCCGATAGGGGGGCAATACCTTGGGCAATCGCCGGATCATGACCGCGACGCGTCTTTCCGAGGCAGCCAAGGCACGCACCAGGACGTCGCCGAACATCTTGCGAATGGCGGTATTCGTATCGATCGCGCCCACCTTCGCGTACAAGCGACCGCAGGTGGGGATCGCACCAGTACGGACCCAGCGTCGTTCATCACGGCACAAAAAGGCGAACATCATTAAGGGCGTCCCTCAACTTGACCGGCCATCTCAGCGTCTTGGAGGCACTCTCTGAGAGCAAAAAACCACCACTTCCTTGTCGAGCTGCCCGTGAATCCTCGCGATGCGTCCGAGGCATGTAGCGGCTAGCCTCCTGAAGACTGGATATTCATTGCGGAGGAACGAGAGACATGTGTCTTGAGCCCATCTCCAGTCAGGCGAGCCAAATGCGATTGAAACCAATGCCTAACAAATGATATTGACGTCAGCCGATGCGAGCGCACCTTCTGCGGACGTACGTAGAAAAGGCCTTGGGGATACATAATTTTTTTTCCACCGTCATTAAGGATTTTCCCATTTCGATTCACCATTTATTCATTAAAACCACCCGACAATTCTCGGAGAACCGCTGGTACAGTACCCAACGGCAGAATCTTTCCGTGGACTGTTTTCCCCTCATTCTCACTCCAAACCACAACATCATTTTGGGTTGTTTTCGCATAGAAAACAAAAATTCCCCTATCTCCAAAAGACGTACACGTCAGGTCATAAACCGCACCGAACGGCGCTTCCTCATTACCGTAAAAATAATTCATACCCAAATCATAGATTTCCCTGAATCGCAGGGAACTCTCGATACACATGAATTCCATATTGCCAGTTCTCTCGTAGAAACTTAAGGTTGTTCTTAGCTCAACGACGTCAATTCCTCCCAGAATCTGGCCATCTATGTGGATAAAAAACACTCCATGCTTCCAAGAATTTTCATCTAAATTCCATGATTCCACACTGTCGTGTTGCAACGCAAAATCGAACGGATCTCCGTATATCATTTAATCTTCACTCTAAATCCGATTTAACGAAACGTCACAGCACAAAAAGGCGAATATCATCAAGGGCATCTTCGACTTGACCGACAATCTCGGGGTCTTGGAGGCACTCTCGAAGAGCAAGAACCACCGCTTCCTTATCAAGTTGTCCATGAATCCTCGCGATGTGTCCGAGACATGTAGCGGCTAGCCTCCTGAGGGCTGGATTTTCATTGCGGAGAAACGAGAGACATGTGTCTTGAGCCCATCTCCAGTCAGGCGAGCCAAATGCGATTGAAACCAACTCCTCACAAATGACATTGACGTCAGCCGATGCTAGCGCATCTTCTGCGGACGTGCGTAGAAAAGACCTTGGGGGCACATATTTCTTTTTTTCACCGTCAATGAGGATTGACCCATTTCGATTCACCATTCCCGCTCGCGTTAACGCATTTTGCATATCTGGATGGAGATTTTTCCAAGAACGGACGTGGTCGTGATAAACGGAGTTTTTAGTTTCGTCACACACGACGAATTCTCTTGTTTTGTAGTCGATGCCAATCCAGCGCGTCGACGTCTGCTTCACTCGAACTGGCGTGTTCAGTGCATCTTGTCCATTAGTAGGTGCACGACTCTTAGTCACGGTATCGACCTTGCCATGATAAGACGCAGCTTCGTAGGTCAACCGGGGCACCGCGCGGCCATGCACACCAACAACCGCAGCAGCTCCAAGCGCTCCTTCCGTGGCAATGCTATTTCACGCTTCCTTCTTTGCCTCTTCCGAGCCCGCCAAGATCGCCCGCTGCAGAACCTCATTACGGTCGCTCAGGGTGAGCAGGCTCATGCCCTCCCTTGACGGCCTTCAATTCCTCACGGTCCGCCTCGCTCAGACCACCTTCCTGCCGGCTTTTCTCCAGCAGCTCGCTTGCGCGCGCGTCGTAGCTGGCGGCCAACGCCGTCAACTTCCGCGCGTTCTTCGTGCACTCCGCGCCTTCACAATCCACTAGCTCGGCACGCTGCTTTTTGCTGAGATCAGCGTATCGATCCCTCACCTCATCCCAGCGAGCCGTATCCTTGCACTGCACCCACTCGCCGATACGCGCCTCGTGCTGCACGACGGTCAGATGATTGGCCTTGACGCCGATGCTTTGCTGCCTGGAGTCGTAGGTGCTGGCGTCCTGCAGGGTCTCCAGGCGCAAGTCCCTGCCCACCGACGCGATGATCCGGTCGGCTCGACCGGTCGCACCGATCAAGGAGGTGTCAGCGCCGGATCGCAACGCCAGTGTCTATGCCAGCACGGGCGTCCAGACTTGTGCGAGCAGCACCAGCCCAGCAACGATGGAGCGCAGCGCAGACATAAGGGGAACAGGGACGTAAACGGACACGGGACCGGCCCGGACCCAGACGTGGATCAAGTCAAGGCGACCACGCACAGGGGCGCTGATTGCTCAACGTGTAATTGCTCGCTCAACTTATCCAACGTGCCCACTACTAGCGATAGGAACGGGTCCGAGAAGTCGGGCTGCACGCCGTGGTATTCCGTCAGCAGGCGCAATAGCGGACGAATCATGGCGCGGATGACCGGGCAGGACGCCATGCGCGCCGGAGAGGTCGTGGCGACGACGCCGCCGGCCACGGCGACGTTGAACCTGCCGGGGCGGCCGGGGCAGGTGAGTTTTCAGGTGCGCGCGTGAGTGGGGGCTGGTCGGCGCAGTTTGACTCAAGCTGACCGGCCGCCGCGAAACCCCGGGGAGGGTCATTTCGCACCGATGGTTCAATAGAAAGGAAAACGCTTCAACTGCAGCTAAGCCCAGTTCAGTATCCGAAGAAGACTGCGGCAACAAACACTGTTTCCCTTTTGGGTCCGGTAGGAAGTCCAGAACGCCGATCCTTTTTAAGAAGGGACCCTCACTCTGCCTACTTAGCGGACCGATCAGAATATCCCCGTAACATCACGAGCCAGCTCTTATAAAGCACGTTCAGCCTTGATAGCTCCCCGTTCAATAGGATCGAATCCTGCCGGCCAGATTGTTCGGTCATCGTAAAGCGCATCGGTAAAATTCGCATTATCGATTCGGTTTGCTCTCAAGTTAGCCCCACATAGATTTGCTTTAAAAAAATTTGCAGCGCAAACATCAGCACACTCTAAATTGGCAACAGACAGATTAGCTTTAGAGAAATCTGCAGAGACAGCCACCGCCCCCGACATCGTTACCCCCTCCATATTTGCGCCAATAAAAACAGCATTCATTAACGCCGCGTTATTCATCACCGATTTAAATAAAACTGAATTTACAAAAGACGCGTTTCTCAAATTCGATGCAGTAAAATCAGCTCGCGCAAGATCTAATTCATCAAAAATTGCACGATGAAGCTCTAGTCCTTTCAAATTCGAACCGCTAAGAGTCTCGACAGGCAAAGCCAATACCTCACCCGTCTCAAAATATATTTCTATCATTGATTCCCCCAATCTGTTAGATCAACCTTAACATCAGATACGGGTCTAATTTGGCTAACTTTACTTGAAGATAGAATTCCAGAAGCAACCTCCGGATTCCTTCGCAATATTTTTGCTGCAATATAACGATGATTCCCATCGATAATTACATTTCCATCCATTTTAATTGCGGGGGGCAATATCGCCTTTAAGGAGCCTATCAACGTATCTTTGTACGGCTGGCAATGAGACAGAACCTAGCGCACTAGTGGCGGGATCACCTTGCAAGGCCTTTTTAATAATTTCGGGAGTTACCTCAGAGCCTTTAGAGACGAGAGGCTTCCCAGTTGTAGCCGTTCCTTTTAAAACATTCAAAGGCGCAGGCTTCACATTCTCAGCCGTTGAGCGTACTTGCCGTCCTCCAACCGATCCGATCCCCTTCATCACGCCATCAACCACTGCTGGCAACACCGCCAGAACCCCCACCTTCAGTCCCTGGCTTCGCATCGCTTCCAGATCCTGCACCTCCCGCGCCGTCAGATAGCCACTGGCAGACAGGTCTTCCTTGGACAGCGTATTCGGCCATGATCCTTGGCCCTCGCGCTCGCGGACCTGCTCGGCGGCAAGCGCCCGCGACTCCAGGTTCGTGTAGTACTGGGTGCGTGCCTGCAGCAGATTGTTAGCGGCCGGCGCTGCTTCCGCGCGATCCAGGCTATTGGCCTGTACCTCCAAGGCAGTGATGTCGGCGCGCAGGACTTGGGCCACCGCCGCGCAAACATCCGGATGCTCAACTGCGGCCAGTTGATCAATTTACTCAGAAAATATTAATATTTTTTCCTTTTCAAACGCTTGCTCCGCTGCTAAATCGCCATCATGGTATTTCTCCCAAAATCCCTCCGCCTGCCACAGATCGGGAGCTAAGTATAGGAATCCTTGAGAGTTAAAATTAAATATCCATCGCCGTGACAAGCATCCATCTACCACATCAAAATCCTCCCCAGGAAACAGCGCCACTGAGTGCTGTTTATCAGACCAAAGAAGAAATTTAATGCCTTCATGCTGAACGACGCTCACTGCGAGGACAATCAGACATTCGCCTTCCTCTAGCCATCCGACGATGCTGGGCGCAGATGGTTTTGCAATGACCTTCATCGGACCACCCCCTTTACCTTGAAGTCGATATTCAGATTAATTTCACCTGTTATCTTATTCATATAGTAGTGAATTTGTGATCGCCCCCCATTCGGCAACGTAATGGACTGAGTTGTGAACTTGCCCCAATCTTCGATTTTAGAACCATCTGCGGTCAGCTCCTTGACAACCGCTGGATTCATCAAACGGCCGCCTGAGATAGGAATTTCTCGCGATGCAGCAATAGATTCTTTGGTAAGCCCAGCGCCTCCACGAGTCAAGATACCCGCTTCTTCAAAGGCAAGCTGAGTAGAGAGTTTCAATCCATTTGCGGAACTATTGGCTCCATTAGCAACGCCTTTTGCACCGTTCAAAGCCCCAGGCTTCACCTCATCAACCGCCGATTGCACTCGCCGCCCCGCAACCGATCCTATCCCCTTCATCACGCCATCGGCCACCCCCGGCAACACCGCCAGAACCCCCACCTTCAGTCCCTGGCTTCGCATCGCTTCCAGATCCTGCACCTCCTGCGCCGTCAGATAGCCACTCGCAGACAGGTCTTCCTTGGACAGCGTATTCGGCCATGATCCTTGGCCCTCGCGCTCGCGGGCCTGCTCGGCGGCAAGCGCCCGCAATTCCAGGTTCGTGTAGTACTGCGTGCGCGCCTGCAGCAGATTGTTGGCGGCCGTGGCTGCTTCCGTGCGGTCCAGGCTCTTGGCCTGTGTCTCCAGGGCTGTGATATCGGCGCGCAGGACTTGCGCCGCCGCTGCGCATGCCTCTGGATTCTCAAGGCAAGCCCGTTCCGCCCCGTTGTTGCGGTTCACACTGACGGCATTGAGCCGATCCACTTCCTTGCGGGCTTGCACGCAAACATCCCCGGTGCAATCCTTCAATGCCTGCCGCGCCGCAAGGTACGACGCCAACTCATCCGGCTTGAGATAGTTGTTTTCCGTCTCGTTGGTCGCCGCGAAGACTGCCTCGGCGGCCGACACGCCCGATGCTCCCGCAATCCCCGCCACCAGCGAACCGATCAGGTTGCGACGCAGCTCCTTCTCTTCCGGGGTCATCTTCGAGGCATCGCCCGCCAACAGCGCATTCAGCACCGCACCGGAACCCGCGCCCAGCGCGCCCGCGCCGCAATCGCTGCCTTTGCCGGCCGCGCCCGCGCAACCCACAATCGCGTGCATGGCGGCGCGAGCCGTCTCCGCCATGGGGCCGTCGCCCAACGCCGAGACTATTTGCTTCACCTCGGATGCCGCCAATCCTTGCAGATAATTGACTGCGGTCGCCTGGACCGCGTCACCCGCCGCGCCGGTCACATTGCCGCTCACAGCCCCCAAGATCGCAGTCAGCCAGCGACGGCTCTCGCCTCCCGGCCCCCACGTCTTCGCATCCTCAAAAGCTTGCTTTAATTGATCGCGACGCGGTCCTTCAGGCTCGTTCTTCAGCGCATCTTCCAGTGCCTTGGCTTCCCTGGCCCGCGTTTCCAGGAACTGCCCGACCTGCTTCTGAGCCTCCGACGCAATCTCGAACCCCGCCTCAATCTTCTCCTTGTCGAAGATCGGCTTGAGCGCATTCAACGTATCCGACGACGTGTCGCGATTCAGCGCAGCGATCGTCTGCACCGCCGTCATCCCCGTCAAATCCTGCTGCGCGGCCTCATCACGGATCACGACGCTGCCGCCGCTGATCGCGCTGCGCGTGGTCGAGCTGGCATTGCCGGAAGCGCCCGCGACAACAGGCAGGCCTGCCGACGCCCCGCTCTTGTCGCCCGGGTCCCGCGCGTTGTCGGCCCCGCCCGCCGCCTGGCCGTTGGCGTTCGCGGCTACGTCCGCTTTGCCCGCGTCGCCTTTCTTGGGTGCGCCCCCGCCGTCGCCGCCCCAGCTATAGCCCCCGCTCAGGGCAATCTGGTCGGCCTTGTACCGGGCCGTGTTCTTTACATCCCGAACATCCAGCGTGCCCGTGCCGAGCGCGTTTCGGCCTTCCATCGCCGCCCGCTCGCTGCTGGATATCATCGCGCCGGCCAAGGTTGTGTTTCGCGCGATATCCAGTTGGAAGCCGCCGTCGCCCGCCTTCAGGCCGGCCTGTTCGCTGGCGGATCGGAAGTCGCTGTTCATCCGGCCTTGGGCGACGTTGCCCGACACAGAACTCTTGCAGTAGCCGTACACGCAGATGTTGGCCTTGACCCCGATGCTTTGCTGCTTGGCGTCGTAGGTGCTGGCGTCCTGCAGGGTCTCCAGGCGCAAGTCCTTGCCCACCGACGCGATGATCCGGTCGGCTCGACCGGTCGCACCGATCAACGAGGTGTCAGCGCCGGATCGCAACGCCAGCACGTTGCCGGCGCTCACGTCGGCATAGGTCCAACGGGTGTCGTTGCCATCGGCACGGCCACGAGCGCCGCTGACGCCGATGGTGACCATGACGCCAGCCCCGTTCTCACTGTCGGCCGACACGCCGATGCCCACGCTTGCGCTGGAACTCTTGTTCTTCGTGTTCTGCTCGAAGGTGTTTTGCGCGGCCCGCAGGTGGATGTTCCCATCGGCCTCAAGCAGGGCATTGCCGCCCGCCGACAAGCGCGATCCCGTGAGCGTGATGTCCGAAGCGGACCCCGCGCCCTGGGCGAGGAGGGTGAGGTCCTGGCCGGCGGCCACCGTCGATCCGGCCGTCGACGAAGACGCGCGGTCCGTGGCGCTCTGGCTCTTGCTGGTGCCCAGGTCGATACTGAGGCTGACGCCGCCCGCGCTTTTCGGGTCCGCCATCACCGCGTCGTAGGCATTGAGCGCGGCAAGGCCCGTGGTCGCCAGGGCCAGGCCCTGCATGACTTTGTTGTCGGTCTTGCCGGCGGCCTCGTTCATCCGGCCGGCGGTCTGCATCGCGCTGATCAGCGGCGCGCTGGCGTTGATGCTGACGCCGGATTGCTTGACCTCGTGCAATTCCTTGTCACGCGTGGTGTCGAGCGCCGCGGCGATATTGATGCCGCGCCCGGTCAGCGTCACATCGCCCTGGCGCGCCAGGACGTTGCTGCCCGTCACGTTCAGCGCGCGCTCCGCGCGGATCAGCGTATCGCCTTCGACGCTGCCGACGGTGCTCGCGGTATGGAACACGTTCTCGCCGTCGAGCGAGTCGGTTTGCCTGCGCGTGCCGTAGCTCAGCCCGCCCATCGCGCCTAGCCCCGACTTCCTGACCATCTTGTAGTCATAGCGGTCGGAAGTGTTCTCGCCGGGCAGAATGTTCACGTCACGCCGGGCCGATGCGGTCAGGTCATGCTGCGCGCCGACGTTCGATCCCGTCACGTTCAGGTCGCGGCCAGCCGACAGCACCGCCGTGTCGCCCGTGAAGGTGGCAGCCTGCGCCAGTATCTGGTCCACCGACTGAATCTTGTGGGTGGACTTGGATCGCAGAAAGCCGCGCTCCTTGTTATGGCTTTCGGCATACGCGTACAGCGTCCGCTCGCCAGCGGTTATCTGGATGTCACGGCCCGCATCAACGGCCAATTGCTTGCCCGCGGTGACATCCGCCGCGCGCGCAATGACGTCTTGACCGGCAACCAACGCCAGGTTGCCACCCGCGGCGATTGTCGTGCCGGTCTGCTCACTGCTACGAAACTCGTAGCGGTTGCGCGCGTCCCGCACATTGGTTTCGCCATGGCTTTGGGTCAGGGCGGTCAGCGACAGGTCGCGTCCGGCCTGCAGGCGCGCATCGTCCTGGACGGCTAGCTGCGCCGCCGTCAAGGCAAGGTCGCGCCCGGCCCGCATGTCCAGACTGCCTGCGTCAATACGCGCGATGCCGGTCAGGTACGAGCCCCAGGTCGTGCCGTGGTTCTCCTTGGCGGCGGTCGATGTCAGGCGTATATCGCGGCCGGCCAAGAGCGCAACCGTCTTGCCCACGATCCTGGATACCTGGTTGGTGAGGTCCTCGCGCGCGGCCAGATCGATCCGCCCGCCCTGGATGCGTCCGCCCGCCTGGTTGACGATATTGGCCGCGCCCATCACGAGCGCCTCGCGCGCGCCCAGGGTGCCGCTGTTGGCGATATCGCCTTGGGCCGCGAGTTCGACATTGCGCCCGGTTATCAACGTGCCGTCGCCTTTCAAATCGTCCGGCCGCACCAGCAAGTAGACCCTCGGGACAAGCACGCTCCCGGTGCTGCCATCGGCCAGTGTGATCGACTCCTCCTCCAGCCAGACGAGATCAGTAGTCAGCAGGCGCTGCTGCGCCTCGCTCAGTGCCACCCCGATCTTCAGGCCATTGCGCTGGGCGAAGCGCGCGCCTTCGGCCATGAGCGCCTTGTATTGCGCGTCGTAATCGCTGTAGTTCTCCAGGAAGCGCTGCCCCGAGGAAGCCAGGATCTGGTCAGACACGAGCTTCTGTTCGTAGAACCCGTCACCCAGGCGTCTGGGCTGGCCCGTGGGCGTCAGGAATCCGGCGCTTGCGGGAAACAGGGCGTCCCAATTCGGCGGGCGCGCGTCGGACGACCCTTTGCCTGTCGTCGCAGCGCCAATAGTGGTGTCCGGCGCCGCGCCGGGCTGGCGCAACAAGTCCAGCAGGTAATCGCTGGACACGAACGGACGCTGGCCAACGAAACGCGGGTCGGTAGCCACGATGTACGGCGCATCCGGCTTGCCGTTGACGGCAAAGAACTGACTGTCGGGAATACTCGCGGGATTGGCAACGACACGCACCGTGTTGCCACCGGGCAGGTCCACACTGGCCACCTGCACGGGGCCGGGTGCGGCGATGCCGCTGGCCCCCGGCGTTTTGCCGCTCAGTGACACCACTGCGTTGCCGCCTGCGGCGCCCACCGGCAATTCGATGCTCTCTTCGCTTGCGGTGCGCCGGTAACGCGATTGGTTTTCTTTGCGGTGGTTCTTTCTGCCCGGATAGGTATGGGTTTGCGTGCCCTCGCGCGTCGTGATGCGAACCCCGCCGGCTCCTATATTCTGGATCGCCGGACCTTGCACGGACAACGCACCGCCCGCCGCAATCTGGCTTTTATCGTTGACGACAGTGCCGGCCAGTGTCATGGCGCCGCCGGCCAGGATCTTGCCGGGATCGGAGCTCAGCGTCCGCGTTTCGGTGACCGTTTCATCCAGGTAGTAGTAGGTAAAGTCATCGACCAGATGGCGCTGGAAGTCCGCATTGAATGCGTTGATGCGGGTATTCAGTTCGAGGAAGGGCGCCTGGTAAGCGGCGAACGCGCGCTTGTAGGCCTCCCGGCTGGCGTTCTCCTCGGCAATGCATCGGCCATCGCGTCCGCAGTAGCGCGGCGTCCACTGCGGCGCCGGGCCTGTCGGCGGCTTCACGTCGAAAACCTGCCAGATCTTCGCATCCACGCGGTAGGCGTAGGACGGCCCCGAGCTCCCGAGCCTACCGCTCCCGAATTTCTTGGGCCGGGAGCACTTCGGGCCGCTCCCCTCCAGGGCGCAGCGGTCCAATTGGGGAACCCGAATAGGGGTCACCGGAATATGCCCGTGCTTGTTGCGAATACCTGGCGTGTAATCGAACTGCGGCCCGTAGCGCGATGCCGGATATTGGTCGGACGGCAGCAGCAGCATGCGCTCGGCGTCGTCGTCCATGAAGCTTCGTGGATCCTGACTGCACAGCTTGGTGACCGAGTCGCAGACCCAGTTGTCCGCCATGTCGTACATGACGCCGGAATTCCATGGCTTGGCATAGACCTTTTTCTGCTCGGCCACCTTCACCATGCCGCTGGTGTACTGGGTGTTCTGGTTATCGATCCGCGCCGCGCAGATGTGCGCATCGCCGGCAGCCTCGATGGTGGCCGAGGCGTTCAAGAGCGAGGCGCCCTGATCGATAGCCGCGCCTTGCGTATCCAGCGCGCCGCCGATGCGCAGGTCGGCGCCCGAGTAAATCAGTGCATGGTCGCGGTTGGTCAGCGATGCCACTCCGAGATTCATGTTCCCGCGCGAGGCGATGACGGCGCCGCCGCCCGCCCCGGCGCCATTGACCAGCGTGCCCGCCTGGATGGACAACGTGTCGCCATAGATGCGGCCGGTGTTCTCCACGCGATCCGCGGCGATGCGCGTCGAGCCGCCGTCGATGAGGCCCGCGTTGGCCAGGCCGCGCGCGACCGTGATCGCATTGGCGCCGCCGGCCAACATTTCGCCCGAGGCCTGGTTGTTCAACGCGCCTGCCGTGATGGTCAGATCGCCAACGGCGCTGATCCGGGCGCGGTTGTCCATGTCGCCGCCCACGGACAGCGCAAGATCGCGGCCGCTGGCGATGTCGCCTTCCTGGTTCAGGGAGCCGGCGTATTGGAACGACAGATCGCCCGCCGACTGCAATGTGCCCAACCCTTGCAAGACCTTCGTGCTCACCGCCAGGCGCTTGTCCGCCAGCAGCTTGCCACCGGCGTTGTCCAGCCGGTCGGCCAGGATTCGCGCATTGCCCTGGGAGGCGATTTCGCCGCCGGTGTTGTCCAGGTCCTGGGTGGACAGTGTCAGATCTTCGCGCGCTTGCACGGACCCCGTCTGGTTACCCACCCGGTCCGCCAGAATGTCGACCACCTTGCCCAGCACGCCCTTGGGGGGATCGCCGGCCGCGGTCAACGTGCCGCCGTTATCGAGGCTGGCCGCGCGCAGCGTCAGCGCGTTGTCGGCCTGGATCAGGCCTGCGTGGTTGTCCACCGCGTTCGTGGTGGCGGGGGAGGAGGTTGCGGTGATGGTCACATCACGCCCGGCCAGCGTGCCGCGGCGGTTGGCGATGGCGGCGGCCTCGATGCGCGCGGCGCCCGCTGCGGCAATCCGCCCACCCGTGTTGTCGAGATTTCCGCCAAGCTCAATCTCGGCATCGCTCGTCGCAATCAGCTCGCCGCCCTGGTTGCGCAGATTGGCGGCGGTGGCGATCAGATCGCCGCCAGCCAGCACCGAGCCCGTGTTGTCCAGCATGGTTCCGGCCTTCAGACTGGCACGCCCGGCTGCCGTGGCGATACCGGCGTTGCCCAGCGCACCGCCCGCGCTCAGGTCCAGCGCCGCGCCGGACTGCAAGCGGCCGTCCGTCGTGGCGCTGAGTGCGCCGGCGGCATGGATGTCGAGGTCGCCCGTTTGCGTCGCGGCGAGGCCGCCCAGCGTTGCGTCGGCGCCCGCGCGCAGCGTCATGCCGTGTTGCGCGGAAGCCGAGCCCAGCGCGGTGAGCGCACCACCGGCTTGAGCCGTCAGCCCACCGCCCGCCTGCTGCCGCGAGGCGGCGCGCAGCGCGATGTCGCCGCGCTGCGTGGTCAGCGAAAGATCGCCCTGCAAGGCGACGGCCGTGCCTTCGATGCTGAGCGTGTCGCCCGCGGTCAAAGATTGCGAGCCGCGCGCCAGCATGCGGCCAGCCACTTCCAGTGCCCCTGATGCTGAAGCGTTCAACGTGCGGCCAGCTTGCACCAGCCCGGCCGTGCCCACCCCCACGTCACGGCCTGTCAGCGTCAGGCTCGCGTCGGTGGCGGTGGTCCCGTTCAAGTGCGCGTCGTGCGTGGCGGCAAGCCGCATGTCTCCCACGGAACTGAGGGCGCCCGCCACGAACAGGGAGCGCCGCGCGTGGACGGTCAGCGTACCGGCGGCCTGCAACGACCCGTCCTGTTTGACGACGACATCGCTCCCAGCCGTGAGAGAGGCATCGCCCGCTGCGCGCCCGCCCAGCGCAGCCGCCAGACCGCCCACGCGGACGTCGCCTTTTGCGGCAAGCGTCAGGCCGCCGCCGGCGGCAATGACGCCATCAGCGTCCAACTGGGCGCCGGCACTCGCGTTCAGGTTCTGCGACGCCTGCATCCTGCCGGTTGCCGCGACTTCCAGGTTTGCGCCCGCGTCAGCCGTAAGCCCGCCCGCCAGCGCAGTCGCGATGCCGGCGACACGGATGTCGCGCCGCGCGCCCAGGACAACGGGCGAGCCGGCGGTCGCCGCGCCGGTGATGAACAGATCGCGGCCCGCCTGCGCTTGCAACGCACCCAGGCGCGCACCAGACCCGGCGCCCTTGGCGGTACCCACGATGCCGGCGATTCGCAGGTCCTGGCCCGCGCTCAGCAGCAGCTTGGCGCTGCCCTGGGCCAGGCCCGTCTCGCCGACGGTCAGATCATCGTTCGCCTCGCTGCGCAGGGTACCGTTGGCGACGGTCTTGCCGTTCAACTCCGCGTTCTTGCCAACTGTCAGGATGATGTCCCGCAGACCGGAAATCGAGCCGTTCGCCAGCAGCTTGCCGCTGGCCTGCGCCTGCAATGATCCGCCGGCCTGCAGCGCACTCGCACCACCCAGCGTCAAGGCGCCGCCGCTGCTGACCTTGAGCGCCCCCGTGTCCACCAATACCGTGCCGTCCACGGTCAAGTCCCTTTCGACTCGCAACGTCGCGGCTTGACCCGCCACCAACGTGCCCGCCAGTGTCCCGGTCCCTACCCGTGCCAGGATCGAACCATTGGCCTGCTGTCGCGATCCCGCCAAGGTGGTCAGGCCGCCGGGCGTCTGAATGATCAGGTTGCCGGCGGCGAAGTGCTGGCCCGCAAGGCGCTGATTGGTCGCTTCCAGTATCAGGTCGCCCAGCGATGTCATCGTGCCGGTGGCCATCAGCGTGCTGCCCGCGCGTGCTTGCAATACGCCACCTGCCAGCGCCTGGCTGTCGGCGGACAGGTTCATGCCTAGCCCGGCGATCAGATCCAGGGGCCCGTTGGCGGACGCAGCGGTGCCGGCCAAGTCCATCTGGCTGCCGGCCTCCAGGTGCATGCCCATGTCACCGCGCGTCGCGCCGGCCACCGATAAATCGCCTGCCGCGAGCAGGCGCGCCTTGCCGGATGCGTCTGCCTGCCCGGTGGCGCCGATACGTAGATTGCGTCCGGCGTCCATACCCAACGATCCACCGGCACTGAGCGTTCCGTCCACACGCGTATCGCGTGTCGCCCGCGCCTGGAGATCGGCCGCGGACACCAATGCGCCGCCCAATGTGAGATCGCGGCCCGCAGTGGCCCGCACCTGCTTGCCTTGCAGCTTGCCCGCCGAACCCTGCGCCAGATCGTTGCCGCTTGTCAGGCTCAACGCCGCGTCGGTCCGGACGGCCCCGCCCAAGGATGCATCCCGGCCGGTTCGTAGCGTGACGTTGCCGGTCGACTGCAATTGCGTGCCGGCCTCCAGGGTCAAGTTACCGTCGGCCTGGGTCAGCAACGTCCCCGACGCGTACACCTGTTGCGGCAGTACCAGGTCGCGTCCCGCTTGCAGCGTGACGTAATCCTTTGCGGACACCACGCCGGCCACCAGGGATACGCCGCCGCGCGAGTCGGCCGGCGCGTCGGACGGCTTGCCCAACTGCGCATCCGCCTGCGCTGCGGCATCGGCACCACTATCGGTGGTTACGCCCTGGGCGGGTTGCGGCACGGCCGTCTGAAGGGCCACCGTCAGGTTGCGGCCAGATTGCACGCGCGCGTCCTGGCCCGAAGTCAGCAGGCTTCCCGATAGCGAAAGGTCCCTGCCGGCGGCTACACGCAAGGCGCCCTGTGTACGCAGGCTGCCTTGTGCGCCCACAGTTGCGTCGCCGCGCGCGTCCACGTCCAGCGCCGCGCCCGCGCCGACCGCGCCCGACACCGCGACTTTACCTGCGGCGGTGAGCGCCACCGCGCCTGTCGCCTGCGCCGCGCCCTGCACGGCCAGGTCGCCACCACTCTCCACGCGCAGATCCCCCGCTGCCTGCACGGTGACGCGCGGCGCAATGCGGACGTCGCCGGCGGCATTGACCTGCAAATCGCCCGTCAGCGCCATCAGATTGCCGCCGATGTTCACCCCCACGCCGGCCTCGGTGCCAATCAGACGGATGCTGTTGGCGTACATGCCGCCCAGCGCGGCGGTGTCCAGCGTTACCCCGGGTGCTGGGCCATCACCCGCCTGCGGCGATACGGCGCCCGTGCCATAGTCGACCTGCGACGCGCCGGCCGTCACGTTCAACCGGTTCGCCCAGACCTGCGCGTTGATCTCCAGCGTGCGCGCGATCAGGTCCACCTGGCTCAGGTTCATGCCGTTCAGGCCTTGCCCCTCGATGCCAAGCCGGCCTGCCGCCACGTCAAAGCCGATGCCACCGTCCGGCCCGACGCGGGGTTTGCCGGTGGTCAGCGTGGCCCGGTCGGCATTCAGGAATCCGCAGCCATTGCACGTAATGCCTGCCGGGTTGGCGACGATGACGTTGGCCCGATTGCCAGCCACTTCCAACGTGCCGAGCAATTGCGACGGATTGGGCGCGGTGACCTGGTTGAGAATGGTGCCCGCATGCCGATTACCCAGCATGGGGTTGCCGTCCACTTGCCCGGCCAGTTGCGACGGGCTGGCGCCGCCGCTGTTATTGAGCACCACGCCGGATGGGCCGACGTTGAATTGCGTGTAGCGGTTGTTCGACACGCCACCGGCCGAAGGCGGCGCGATGTTGACCACCGGAACGCCATGGCTGACGCTCACGAAGGGCCTGGCGCCCGGCACGCTTCTGTCCACCGAGATCGGCAGCGTCTGCGCCAGCACGGGCGACCAGACCTGCGTAAAGACCACGGACCACGCCATCAGGGAACGGAGCTTGGACATCATTCGTACTCGGTTGAAGGCGACTTGGAGGGAGGGCGTCGCAATCGTCTTGATGACTGCGGGACTCTCCACATCCCGTCACCCGCCACGGATCGCCAGCGCTATCTGCGATCGGTAATTGCGCGTTTCGCAAGGCGCCATGCAGGGCTTCACTTTTAGCCGTGCCCCGTTCGCGCAAGACGTAGGAACGATCCGAGATTCAGCGTGACACGCGCGAAAATCGGATGAATGGCGTGTTGTGTGGGTAGTCCGCGCATCGGCGGCAATCACGGTGGATGGGATCGAAAGCCCCGCGCCGGCCTCGCGCAGTGCCTTTCATCCGTTCAGTCCAGGCCCACCTTCGCCGAATGCTTCGGCGCCCGATAATGCGACGAACGCTTGCGTGATTGCCGTGTCGTGGCCTCAAGGGACCGCCCCGGCTTGGCCAGCGCCCGCGCCAGTTGCTTGCCTGACACCCTACGGCGGCCGACGGTGTCTTCGTCCACGTCCACCTTGACGTACAGCCGGAACAGCCAGAATTGCCGTTCGGCATCGCACCAGTAATAGATCACCCGCAGGCCGCTGCGCTTGCCCCGGCTACGGTGGGGATCGGCGTAGCGCAGCTTGCGCAGTCCGCCCGTGCCTTCGAGCACCACGCCCGCCTCCGGCATTTTCAGCATCATGCATTGCAGCGCGCGAAATGCGTCATCGTCCAGGAACTTCTCGCGATCGCGCGAGAACTCGGGCCGTTCGACAAACAGGGCATTCATGGCAATGCACGCGTATCACTATCGTGGATAGACTGAAACCCATTTTGAAGGGCTTCAACGTATCCAGGCGCGTGCAGGCCGTGGGTTTCGGACGAAGCGAATGACTGCGCTTCAGGGACGAGGTCAGAACGGCTTCATCACCGCCAGCAGAATGATCAGCACCGGCGCGGCCAACAGCGCCCGCCTGGCCGTCGTGCCGCTGGAACGCGCCGGCGGCCAGACGCAATTCATCGTCCGGCCCACCCCGGCCTCGCACACCGACCTGACGCCGCTGCTGCACTGGATCGAACACCGGCTGGCCGAGAACCTGACCGTCGCCGCGCTGGCCGCCCAGGCCGCGGTCAGCGTGCGCACCTTGAACCGGCGGTTTCAGGAACTGCTGGGGGTGAGTCCGCTGCAATGGGTGATCCAGGCGAGGGTGAATCGTGCGCGCGGGATGCTGGAGACGACGGACCTGCCGGTGGAGCGGGTGGCGATGGAGGTGGGGTTCGGGTCAGCGGTGTCGCTGCGGGAGCATTTCACGGGGATCGTGGGGACGAGCCCGATGGGGTATCGAAGGGCGTTCCGACGGGCGGCGTGAGGGCTGCCTGATGCTCGGGGATGGGGCGGCCTGACGCTTGGTGGCCAAGAACTGGCCTGACGCATTACGCGACAGGCCGTTGGTCTTTTTCGGGTTACTGGATCGAGCGCGGCGCGTTGTGCGTGGCGGCGTCGAACGCGGCGTCATCGGCGTAGGCGCGGGCCGATTCCAGCATGGCGTCGGTCAGGGTGCCGAGGTGATCGCACAGGCCTTCCACGCCACCCATCAACGCGGCCACCGTCCATGCGTCCAGCGGCTGGCTGCCGGTGGCGGCGGGTTCCGACGCGCTGTTGCCGACCAGGCGGGCGATGGTCTGGATGGCGTAGCGGGCGCGTTCGATGTTGTAGAGGTGGGAGAGGGGGACCGGGCCGTGCTCGGGGTCGGTGTCGACCAGCCAGGGGTTTTGGGTGAGGGGGTGGGATTGCATGACAGGCTCCAAAGACTGATGAAGCCCGCTCCCCACTTCCAAATGGGGTGGGCGGGCGCAAGGCAAGGTTGGAAGACCGGCGTCTTTGGAAACCGGCGTGCGCGAACGCACCCTCGCCAGGGCCCGCCCATAGGGACGTGCAGAGGCGTACGGACGTGAAAAAGCCGCCAAGCGGCGGCGGTCCGCCAAAGACATTGCCGGCTTCCAAACCGGGGCTACCGTTGGTGACAGTAGTGTAGGGAGTATAAGGCGATGGTCAGTGCCTTGTCTGCAAACCGAGGCAATTTGGCCACTGGCACAGACACCAAGTGATGTCTGCCTTCGACCCACTACAGACAATCACTAACGTCTACGGTAACGAGCCGCCAAGTGATTTAACATCCTATTTCCTTCAAGCGGCCGGCATGCTGTGTTTTGCTTAAAAACTTGTAAAGCATTTCCCATATGCTAGGCAACGCGTCATTGAGAGGAAAAATGCCGTCTTGAAAAGAAGTGCCCTCGAGGACTCGCGTCAGGTGGAACCAATATGTCCTAAGGATAGATTTTTTCGATTGAAAAAATAGATTATCGAGGCACTTCGTTTCATAGGTGCCATCGCCTTCAGGTCTTCTTTCCTTGAAGTGCTGCCTTATGTCGAACTGATAAAAAAAGGCAATGATCTGCCTTGGCTGCACGCCATATATCTCCGCAATACAAAATATGGTCGACTCAACGGCTTCGCAATCTAGATGCAAAATGATTGAGTTCCCGTTGCGGCTGTTCGAGCTTTTTCGATCTAAGGCTGCTTCGCAGAGTTGGCAGTTGTTCGCTTTCGCGAGTCTGGTTAGCGTCGGGAGGGATTCCGGCCGGACAAGCGTTTGAGCAGGCAAGAACCAGTTCGACGTTCTTTTTTAATTTGAACACCGCGCTTCGCTCTGTTGTCGCCCTGCCGCGCATTACTCTGCGCGTTCTCGTGCCTGAGATCTGGTCGACGGCGCCCGCATGAGGCATACTACCAATTAATACAGCACGAACGATGGGGAAAGCGACGGTAATGAGCGCGAGCTGCGCCGTGGATGGAGATTGCTCGCTGGTACCGTGGCTCCAAACGGCTTTCGCAGGCTCTTAGCCGGCGCCAGGCGCTTTCCGTCGCAGGACACAAAAATGAAATTTATAGACTTGTTCGCTGGCTGCGGCGGGTTGTCGCTCGGCCTAACGCAAGCAGGGATGAACGGTGTGTTTGCTATCGAACGTGACTCGATGGCATTTCGAACCTTTGCAGCCAACTTTGTTGGAGCTTCTGCGACCAGCTCTATGCCCTTTGAATGGCCCGATTGGCTCGAACAGAAGGCGTGGGGCATTGACGACCTGCTCGATCTTCATGCAGACAAATTGCACGGGCTTCGCGGTTCAGTGCAGGTAATCGCAGGAGGACCTCCTTGTCAAGGCTTTAGCACGGCGGGGAGGCGGAACGAAGACGATCCTCGGAATCAAATGTTCCGGAAGTACGCGAAGGTCGTCGACGCAGTTCGCCCGCTCGGTCTGATCCTCGAGAACGTTCCGGGAATGAAAATCGCGCACACCAAGAAGTCATCGGGTGCCGCGACGAGCGACAGGGTTAAGTCGTACTACGAGAAGGCCAAAGCGACACTCGAGGCCATCGGATACGACGTCCTCGGTCAGGTACTTTACGCGGATAGGTTCGGCGTGCCGCAGCGGAGGCCCCGCTTGATCGTCATTGGAATTCGTCGTGACCTAGCGTTTTTCCTTAAGGGAGGCGTCTCGCGCGTGTTCGCGATCATCGAGGAACAAAGGAAAGCGCATCTTGGCTGCTTGGGCCTCGAGGAACAGATATCGGCTGCGGACGCAATTTCTGATTTGGAGCTGTCACGTCGAGGGACGACGCCTTGTCTCGACGAGGAGTCGCCCAAGGGATTCTCGGAAATCGTTTACGACCGGCCATCGACGAACTACCAGCGCCTTATGCACGCAGGGCATGAAGGCAAACCTATGAATAGCATGCGATTGGCTCGCCATCGGGAAGATGTGACGCAACGCTTTTCCGAAATACTGGCGGCCGCGCCGCGCGGTGTCCGCATGAATGAATCACTCCGGGAGCAGTTTGGCCTTCGCAAGCATCGTGTCTATCCAATGGCAGCCGAAGAACCCGCGCCGACCATGACTACTCTTCCCGACGACGTCTTGCATTACGGCGCTCCTCGCATCCTGACCGTGCGCGAGACGGCGAGGCTGCAATCCTTCCCAGATTGGTTTATGTTTTTGGGCAAATACACGACCGGGGGCCATCGACGAACCAAGGAGTGCCCGCGGTATACACAGGTTGGCAACGCCGTTCCTCCACTGCTTGCCAGAGCGATTGGTCACGCAATGTTAGCAGCGCTCAGCGAAGCGGACGCAGCACTTCTTGCCCACTCCGCCTCGTTACGAGAGGAATCTGAGCTCCAGAATGCTTGAGTAGCGGCGGTGATACCAACGAACTTTAGCGATGCCGCGCCCCTCGTTTGGAACAGACTGTGGGTTTATATCGCGCCGCGAGTCTTCGCGTGTCCAGACGGCGGTCACTTTGCGTAGTGTCCTTTAAATGAGCTGAGTAGGCGGATGAGTCAAGCAGAGTCGCTCGATCGAGACAAAGTTGTCTCAGCGAATTGGTCGTTGGCCGATTGGAATGCGGCGCTCATTCGACAGATCTTCATGCGGCCTGATCGCACTTCGACTAGTCTTAGTCGTCTTGACGCCACCGGTCGGCTACTTCAAAAAATTGCTGGGGAAGTCGACGGGGAGGTTGCAAAGCGACGCTTCATTGCTGCATTCGGCAACGATCCGGCTCGCATCAAGAGGCAATACCGCTGGTCACCGTCGATCCCTGCTACTACACAGAGGGATGGAATCCCGCCAACATTCGCCGCCCTGTACCTCACGCTCTTAGCCGCGAGTGCGGATGACACCACGTTCGAAGACGGGAACTTCCGGAACAGATTCTCGCGGTTGTTGAATTCGCCAGGTCTTGCTTCATTTGAATTTGGAGAGTTGCCGAGGCTCTGGCTGCACTTTGCTGAATGGACCCGATCCCGTCAGCAGAGTATGCGAGACTGCGCCCGGCTATTGCTGCCCGATCCACCACAGCACGAGAAGTTGATCGGACGGTCGAAACGACTCGCGTTCCCCACGTATCGCGATGAGTTGCAGCTTCGAGCGACATTGAAAAAAAGCGGTCTGGACTCCGACGCCAGCTTTGCTTCGGTGAGCGCAGCGGTACATGAGCGCCTCACGTCGTTCAGCAGCGACTTTCGCGAAGAGTTGACGACCTTCCACCAATTCGTCGCGAGAGGGCGACGGCTGGAAGCATACGAGAGCCCGTTTTGGGGGCAATAAGGGACATCCGGCAAGAGACCGACGAAAAGCGGGTAGAGGATTACGGGCGGTTCTGCGTACTACTGGATGCTTCCGACCCTAGACATCTCGAGTTTTGCCTGCTTTCTGACGACCGCGGTTTGCAGTCGTTGGCTGAGGGTGAGCGCATCGTTCTTGAAAGACCGCAGGAGAGTTACAGCCTCATGTGGCGCGATCCAGCGAGAACGACGGCTATCGATGCCATCGCGGCACTAGCGGCCCGGCATCGTGATCTGGCACGCTCTCGTGTCGGCACCGCACTTCTGGCGGGGTGTCTGATGCTCCTCCCTGACTCGGTCGGCCGTTTAACGACGGACGGCGACTACTACGACAACGGTCCAGTCGCACTGGTCAGTTGCCGAGAGCACTCCGACCGGTTCATCGCCACATGCCGCCACCTTGGAGTCAGATGGCATGGGGCTTCCGCGCATGATGCGAATGGCGAG
Source organism: Colletotrichum falcatum (assembly GCA_019425465.1). Taxonomy (NCBI): domain Eukaryota; kingdom Fungi; phylum Ascomycota; class Sordariomycetes; order Glomerellales; family Glomerellaceae; genus Colletotrichum; species Colletotrichum falcatum. The sequence continues at coordinate 137,833 of SWKJ01000224.1, read as the reverse complement.
TGGAGAGCGATGGTGTTTCCGTCGATTAGCCGCGCTTCTCTTGATCGCCTATCTGCGCTCATGCCCGAGGGAGCCAAAGGGCTTGCAAGAATTGGATGGCGGCCTCCACGCCCAAGGTTGAGCGGTGGCGCGTGGTTCGGTCAGGCATTGCTGCTAAGCCCAGCGAGCAATCCGGTGGTGCACATGGAGAACTGCGAGGCTGGCAGATTTGCTTTACTCGGTGAGACGGGCGAGGAGATCGGCGTAGGCACACTCGTCATGACGGGTGACGAACTCTACATTCCTCCCGCCATGCTCACTGAGACTCGACGAATTACTGCTTGCCGTTACGTGCTGGAACTCGGCGCCGAGGGAGAGAGCGTCCTAGAAGTGCCAGTTGTGACAGAGATTCCTCGCCTCGACTATCGACAGATCGGAGATCGTGGCGTCTGGTTGTCTGATGGACCGAATGGATCCCTATCGGGCCTGGAGCTCGTGCCTCCTCTTCCAGTGAGCACGGTTGACCTTGCACGTCAGCGTCCTCTGACTGGCGGTTGGCCTCTGCTCAAGCCGATATCTACCACTTCGCTTACGGCCTGCGCACCTATGGAGCAGAGCCAGCCTCCACAACCATTTGGTTGGCTCACTGAGATGCTCGCACTTAGGTACGCGAGGCGTACAAACCTGCCGTTTAGCGAGCTCAGATCGCATCTGGACATGGTAGCTGCAGCGACCAACATTTCGCCCTGGGTAGTCAGGCGGCTCCTACTGGCGGGGTGTTGGCTACGGACTGCCGAAAGGCGAACGTCGCCATTTCCTACACTGATCCTCGCAGACCGGATGATTTCTTGCAGAAGCTTGAATGGACGATCGGTCGCGCGAATATCTGGCATGTTTCAAGAAGCCGAACTGCGAGACCTACAGCAAGCGCTCTATCCGACTGAGAGCATCAGCCGGATTAGCACCGATGATCTGCAAGCAGTAATCGGATGCCTTGAAATATCGTTCGACTCCATGGACCGAGCTCGTGAGCTGGCGAACCGTCATAACCTTACCTGGATCGAGCAAGAGACCCCGTGGAACCCGATGGCGGGCATGCTTTTGCCGACAAGCGAGATTCGCTGTCACCAAGTCATGCAACCCAATCTCTTGCTGGAGGAATGGGACTCCAAAGCGCGTCTCTGGCTCGAGGCTAGGATTGTGACGGAGGAGCCTGTCCTCGGAGCTCTATTCAAGGCACAAGGCAATCAGCGAAACACCTTTTGGATTAAATCCAAAGACGGGTTCTTTGCTACCGACAGCAGTTCATGGGCTTGGCTCGTTCACACCCTGGAAATCGAAGGGTCGCTGGGCAGCCTTTTGGCGAACGGCGATGTCGCTTGGTCTGAAAGGATCATGTCACTGCCAAGCACCCTATGCAGATGGTGGTTGCATTTGGGAGGGGGGTGCATCGGCATCGGCCCCCAGGGAGCTCTAGTGTTCCTAGGAGGGGGCACCAGATCGATTTGGGAGGGCGTAGCAAGCAGCACGCCTGACCACCCTACGGCTACTGCTCGTTGTCTGGAGCGGAGGACGCTCGCACTGAGAATACGCCAAAGGCGCACGAGCTAGCGAAAATCGTCGCGCATAGCGCCAAGGTCGCGTTCGCACTAGAAGATTTGGGAATTGGTGCCAACAAAAATCGTCAAGAACAGGGGGAGGGGATGAACGGTACGAAAGGCGTGGCAAAGCAGAGGTTGAAGCTTATGTTCACCGATGGGCCCGATGATCACGAATTACGTCGATGTATCACTGCAATTAAGAAGAAACTGGTGGCAGCTGGCGCCAAGGCGGACAACCTTCCAACGAAGACTGAGCAGATCGTTGAATTCGTGGTGGGACTGCGCCCTGCCGCAATGGACACCGTGCGGGACTGGTTCAGAAAAAATGCCAGTCCCGCCGACAGCGCTCCGTTGACTGATGTGCTCGAGACGATCGATTTGGGCGTCTCCACCGAGGAGGTGGCCAGCCTAGGCAAGGAGTTCTGGCGTGCTGTCCTTCTAGAGTTCGCCAAGGCGGACGTTGCCCCTAGAGTGAAGGACTTTCTCGATGGTAAGCAGCCGGAGGACGTTGTCGAGACGGAAACTTCAGCGTCGCCAGACACTATGCCGTTAATACTCACGACCTCTGAGGACGTCGAAGCCTGCTTGGCCATCGCCTCCGGTAATCAAACTGCCTATGCCGGCCGATTTCTGCCTACTCTTGTCAGTGGCATCATTTCTGCACTTTCGGGAGATCGTGCAGAGGCCGACAAGGTAGCGAAGATCCTCGAGGGCGATGCTGATTCCCTCGTCCGGCGATTCTCCAATGTCGTTTCATCCCTCGGCGCAAAGCATATTCTCCCTGCCAACCCTGGATTTCAGGTGCGTGAGCCACACAACTTCACCGACCTTGAGCTGGACGATCCGCAAGCGTGTCCAGTTTTCGGGCACGTCAAGAACGTCCTGGCGACAGGACAAATCTTCGTCAAAGTCACCGGATTAGTGATCGACGGCGACCTAGTGGTCCTGTCGCCCGAACAGGCTCGCGAGCTATTTCCCATCCATGGCGACGTGACTGGATTTCCCAGCGTGGTCGGAGGTGGATGGAAAGCCTATATGGAAGGCATCTGGAAGGTCGAACATCGTAGCAGCGAAAAAAGTGCCCACTATGTGATCGTGGAAGAGTTGGCGCGAGCATACGAGGTGGTTCCGGTACCTTTCAATTCCAATGATCCAGATGCGATCCGGGGCTGGTTAACCAGCAGCTATAAAGGGCGCGAAGAGGTTCTTCCGGTCTTCCAAACTTTGGATCGTCTGATCTTCAAGCTGCCTGGGGGTGCGGGCAATCCTGCCAAGTTCAACTTCGACACACCTCTCGATTCATATACGTCGCACCCAGCAGCGCGCACCGCTGATGGCCGGGTCGTGTCGATCGATCCATTCCCTGCGCCTGCTCAACGATTCGATTGTGCGCCTGCGACCACATGGATAAAGCGCCTTCTGCGAGAGGGCACCGCCGTTGGGGGCTTTCCTGTCTTCACAAAAGCACAGGTTGGGGCGCTTGTCGACTTTGTGTCCAGCAATACGGATCCTTCGACAACGAGCTCCTACCGCCGGGCTCAAGCCAGCCTTGAAGCCTCTTTCGATACGCGAGCAGAAATCGAAGAGTCCATCTCCTTACTGCTCGACATTCCGCGGGTGAAAGAGGCCATAGAGTATGAGAAGAAGGCGGCAGTAGAGGCGCTTAGGCAAGACAAGGAGGGCTTGGCCAGTGAGGTCGATGATCTACGCACCAAGAAGCGCGAAATCCTTGAAGAGATCGAGAAGCAGCGCAAGTCTCACCAGACTGAATTGGAGCGACTCAAGAAGGTTGCACATTCGCAAGAGTTGGATCTGGAGCGACGCATGAAGGCTGTCTTCGAGCGTGCCGGCAAGGATGGTATCGAGACACTTGCCCAGATGTCTCTCATCCGAGCCCTGCTTTCGCCGGGCACGCCTACGGTTGCCCAGCATTTATCGCAGAGCGCGCCGTCAGCACCTGTAATCCCAGTCAGTGTTGCTATTCCAGAGACTAATCCTCTCCCACTGACGACTGCGAGTGAACTGAAACGTGCCATCAACCGCACAGCGGGGGCCACGGGGCTCGGCGACATGTTGTTGTCCAACGTGGTTTCAGCGTGCATCGCGACGAGTGTTGTCGGGCTCATAGGTAGCCAGCACGGTCGAGTCACCACGGCACTGGCGGGCACGTTGGCTGGGGGGGTTACTTGCGAGGTCTCGATCACCGGGGACATGTTCGGTATTGGTGATCTGATGAAGGCTCCAGCCGTGGTGCATGCCTTAGGTTCGACCTCCGCTCTTTCGTTGGGCGACTTCCTCGATCTTCGGAACGAGACTGGATGCGCTTCCGTCATCAAGCTCCTGGGAGTCAACCGAGCACCTCCCGAAACATTTCTTCCCGAGTTGCTTGCATTGGGGCAGTCTCCCAAGACTGGCATTGGCTGGATCGACAAGAAAGGCGAAATGAGGTGCACGCGCTTCGCGGGGCCCACCGTCTTCCTGCTTTCCTTTGTCGGAGGAAAGTCGACGTTCCCGATGCCGGCAACTCTCGCCAGCGCCATTCCGCTGATTCAGGTCGACCAAGGCTGGTTAAGCGAGGGCATCACAACGCATGCTCCGCCGAGATACAGCATCGTAAAGACGGCAGGTTGGCGCGACCTACCTGAAATCGGAGAGGCCTTAGCCAGAGTTCCCGTCGATTCTGCTGCACCAGAGCACGGCGAAGTGCGCTTCGCTGAGGCCGCGGCATGTCTAGGTATTGAAAGAAGCGATGCGATCACGCATGGTGTACTGGCGTTCCGCATTGGTCGGGAAGACCGATCGGCGATTGAGGCACGTCTTCCGGCTGTCACAGCCGATTTACACGTGTACTTAAAGGCATTCGAGTCAATCGAGATAGCCTCACTAGTTAACCAACTGTTCGAGCCGGAAATCGCAGCATGAGAAATCCCGTAGAAACCTTTGAGTCAATTCGAGACTTCTATATCACTTACCTCGAGACTGCGTTCCGCATCGGACATCCGCTGATCCAGAGCGAGCGTCGCAAGCTGCTCGAGCAAATCGGCACGCTGTGTGCAGAGCTCTACGTCGAACCCATGCCAAGATATCTGGACTACGGTCTGGATGTAGGGGACCTTCGTGGCGACGACGGAGGCCATAAGTGGCTTCCTGGCTTCAATACGTCCCAACGTGAAGCCTTCGTTGATATTTGCCTTGGCGGACTGCTGCCCCGGCAAGATGTTGACCCCCGGAAGGGTAAGTTCAAGCTGTATACACACCAGCTCGAAATGCTTCGCAAAGGTGTTGCATCGGGAACTCCAGGGATAGTGACGTCCGGAACCGGCTCCGGCAAGACCGAGTCCTTCCTACTGCCCATTCTTGCGCAGATCGCCAAGGAGGCCTGCTCTTGGCCCAAGCTTAGCGACGCCACCTCATGGACGCCCTGGTGGCGAGTGGCGGGCACCGAACCAAGCTTCATGCGCGATGCCCCTTTCGAACACCCGGCTCGACCTAAGGCAGTTCGTGCGCTCATCCTCTACCCCATGAATGCCTTGGTAGAAGATCAACTGGTTCGAATGCGGAAGGCGCTCGACTCCGACGAGGCGCAAGCCGCCATGGACACCCATCTTGGGGGAAATCGAATCTACTTTGGCCGCTACACAGGTGCTACCAAGGTGACGGGCTGGTTGAAGCATCCGCGTACCAATAAGAGTAGCCAAAAGATTGACAGCCTGCGTGAATACCTCAACGGCCTCGAAGCCACCTATGACGCCGCGGTGGCACAGAGCGCTGCTACGGGTGACGACTCTCTCCCGTTCAATTTCCCCCGGACGCCGGGCGCGGAAGTCGTCACGCGCTGGGACATGCAGCGCCACCCACCAGATATTCTCATCACGAACACCAGCATGCTATCGACCATGCTGGTGCGCGAAGTAGATGAGCCAATCTTCGCGCAAACTAGAAAGTGGCTGGAGAGCGATCCCGACGCTTATTTCTATCTAGTCCTCGACGAGTTGCACCTGCAGCGCGGATCAGCTGGGACCGAGGTTAGCTATCTGCTGCGAAACCTGCTCATGCAGCTTGGGCTTTCCGATCCAAAGAACAGGCACAAGCTCCGAATCCTTGCATCCAGCGCATCGCTTCCCGTCGATGGTCCGGCTGCGCAGCAAAGTATCGAATACCTCTGGGGCATGTTCGGCGACAGCGGGATGCCAGCCGGCGCAACGGCGGCAGACTGGGCTGGAAGTATCGTTAGCGGCGCGATACTGAATCGCACAGTGAAACCATTCAAGGGCGACTTGGCCATGTTGTGCGAAGCCGTGCGTGCTCTGGCCAACAAGAACCAACCGAACGCTCCAGCGTCTATCGCCGCAGACGCTTGGCGCAAGGTCGCTGCGGGACTTGGCTGCCTAGAGGGAACGGCGGATTTGGAAGCAATGGCCCTTCGTGCAGTGGCTTCCGCGGCCGAACTATTGGAGGATGGTTGCGCGCAGTCTGGTCAACCACTCCGCGCAACGTCGATGAGCGAGATCGGTAGACGTCTCTTCGGATCGCAGCCGCAGGCGCTCGAGGGGGTCAAGGCTCTGTCATGGGTACGCTCATGCACTGATTCTTGGTCGACGTTGTTCGGCCGGCGCATTGATCCAGAGGTATCGCTGCCTCGCTTCCGAATGCATGCATTCCTACGAGCCATCGAAGGGCTATTCGTTGCACCCAGGCCCGCGCCGCTGACCCTGCCGAGGGATGAGCGGATGCGCTTGCTGTACGGAGACCTCTCCGTCGAGGCAGGCTCTCGATACGGCAGTCACAAGCATGAAGGCAAGCCAGCGAGGCAGGTCGACATGCTTTATTGCGAATGTTGCGGCACGCTCTTTGTAGGCGGAAAGAGATCTGCGTCATCTGGCAACGGTGGTCACGTCGAACTACTTCCCAACGATCCAGACACAGAGAGCTTGCCTGAGCGGGCCAAGGCCAGCATTGTAGAGCAGCGCACCGCGTTGGACTATTCGCTATTTATGCCCACGGTCGAAAGATTCTGGCCGCTGGGCTACGACGAAATTTCCGACGACGATTCGCAAGGACGATGGCGTAAGGCTGAGCTTGATCCGTTCACCGCGACGATCACTCCTATAGGGCCAGCTGGCGCGCTAAACGGAGACAGGATTCCCGGATGGGAATATGTCGTCAACGAAGGCAACTTCAAGCCAAACGAGAAGAGGAAGCAATCTGCAGTCGACTCGCCAGGCACAGCGTTGCCTTTCCAATGTCCGGCCTGTGGTACCTCCTACAAGCACGGGAAAGGAAAGTCGTCACCTGTGCGAGGCTTCAGAGTCGGCTTCGCAAAAACTACGCAGCTCCTCGCGAGCACAATGATGAGCGACCTGCAGCGGTCGAACGAGAACGAGCGTCTGGTCACGTTCTCCGACAGTCGACAGGATGCAGCCAAGGCCGCCTTTGACTTGGAAGCAGGACATCACGACGACGCGCGTCGAGAAATCGTTATTCGAGAGATCCAACGGATCTATCAGTCGAGACCATCTCCGGCGGAAACGGACCGGTGTTTCCTTGAGGTCACGGCTCGCCTGCGTGAGCTAGACGAGAAAGAGGGGCGTGGCGACCTTTTGGCTGAAGAGGAGGTCCGCGAATACGAGGCGCTGAGCGAAGAACGCACGAAGCTACGACAACTACGAAGCGGTGCATTGGGCGACAGCATTGCTCTGAATGAGATTCTCGAGCCAGAAAGCCCAAAGGCCGGGTCGATGGTCCGAGGCCTATTGGGTTCGCTCGTGACCGCAGGCATCCACCCGACCGACCGCTCAGGTATCCACCCAATACCAAAACCGGCGACCAACGAACGGAACTCCGTCACGTTTGCGTGGCAGCAACTCTTCACAAGAGGATCGCCCGGTGTGTGGCACTGGCGGACGAGCAGTCCTCACGAAGACGACCTTAAGCGAGCTCGGTACGAGATTTCGCTGGATCTGGAGAGGCTCGCGGGGCAGACGATCTTCAGCAAGACCTACTTCGCCGTAGAAGAGGCCGGGTGGGGATATCCCTGCCTTCCCATCACTCCGGGCACTACACGCAGTGACATGGCAACTTTTGATGCCATGCTTCGCGTGCTTGCCGACGCCAACCGCGTTTTGCCGTCCCAGTATGCCAGCAGCAATAATCCGTGGCAAAGCTCAGCTGATGTGGGCAAGCGGAACAGGCTATGGCGTTTCTCGGCCGCACGCTGCAGTCAGCGTGGCGGAGCACCTCTCGACCTGATCGCTTCGTTCTTCGATAGATTGCAAAGCGCGGGCCATCAAGGTGCTTTGATTTCCATTGCGAAGCTCCATATCCGTCCAGTTAGCAAGGAGAGCCCATTCTTCCGATGTAAGAACTGCGGGCGAGTCCATCTTCACTCCGGAGCAGGACTATGCACACGTTGCTTTACCCCGCTCGACGAGCAGCCAAGCGGTACTGCTGCCGAGCTTAGAAACGACAACTTCCTTGGCAAGCGGATCGAAATGTCGCCACGCGTTCGACGAATGCGTTCCGAGGAATTGACTGGCATGACCACGAACCCAGCGGCTCGGCTACGTCGATTCAAGGGTATCCTCATCGCCGATGAAGACGACATCCTTCCATCGGGCTTGCCTGGCCTCGAGCCAGACGAGGTCTTGGATCGGGAGGCCAGGGTCGTGGATGTCCTCTCTGTAACGACGACCATGGAAGTCGGCGTAGACATCGGGGATTTGCGTGCGGTCTTCCAAGCGAACATGCCACCACAGCGGTTCAACTATCAGCAGCGTGTCGGTCGAGCAGGCCGTCGTGGGCAGGCCTTCGCCTTCGTATTAACTGTCTGCCGCAGCAAGAGCCACGACTTGCACTACTTCAGGCACCCGGAGCAAATAACCGGGGATGCACCGCCGCCGCCGTTCTTGACTACAGGCCTCGCAATGATTGCGCAGCGTCTAGTCAGGAAATTCTGGTTGGTGGAGGCCTTCAAGGTATTGCGCATGAAGTTCAGCAGTCCTGGGAAGAAGTGGCCACTCGACAGCCTTAACGCGAAGCCAGACAACCATGGAGAGTTCTTCAGCGTGGAATGGCTGCGCGAGCCAGCCAATCGCGCCAGCTGGCTTCCGAGAATTAGGGACGCCCTTGACGGCACGGCGTCGGCCCGCGATTCGTTCGCGGCGTTCTGCGCACATTCTGACTCCACACGAGCGGAGGCAATACTGCACTCTCTCGACACAGCTTCACTCTTGCTCGACATCGAGAGAATCATCGATGATCCGTCGATGCTCGAAAAGGGACTGGCTGAGGCGCTAGCCGAGCATGGTAAGTTCCCGATGTACGGTATGCCTACTCGCACCAGGACTCTGCTCACAAGACCAATCGATTCTAAGGACGTCGGAACTGCGCGATTCGCCGAAATGGATCGAGACCTCGATGTCGCCATCCAGGAGTTCTCGCCGGGTAGGTATTTGGTCCAAGACAAGCGGAAGTACTTCACTGCGGGTTATGCCGGCGCGCTCGTGCCAAGTTGGGACCACACCAAGTTCAACGCGATGCCATCTGATTTGGGCGAGCGACGAGATATGGTTCAGTGTCCTGTCTGCGAGTCATGGTCAACGGCGCTCGATGCCACCGAGCAATGCAGAGCGTGCGACGCTGTCATCGCACAGGCACCGGTGCACAGGTGCTTCGTGCCTCGCGGGTTCATCACCACCCTTGTCGCCAAACATGCAGAAGAGGACGGAGATGAGTCCTTCTCCAAGGCTAGCCGCACGTCGATCGCAGAAGCAAAAGTTGTAGCTGCGGACAGCATCCCCAATTCGAATCTCGGAATCGAGCTCAGCCGCCAGGCATGGGTCCATCGTCTCAATCGAGGTGAATTCAAGGACTCTAGTTGGACAGGCTTCAGTGCCCAGAAAGGGACACTGCGAGTTCCCTACAGAAGCACGGGCCAACTCAAAACACTGTGGGCAAACGACGTTTGGATCGACGATCAGGTACTTGACCTCGATGTGGGTGAGGAGTCGATCCAGAGACGCTTCAAGGGCAACGGTGAGGCGCAGCCGCCGTTCTACCTTGCCTCTCCCAAGATCACCGATTCACTGTCCCTGCTGATCGCGCATGTCCCCAGCGCCCTCTCGTTGCTTCGATCCCCGGATATGGGTGGCTCCATGCTTTTTTCCTCAGCGTTCAGAGCGGGGGCGTTGTCCGCCTGCTTCCTGATCGTCAATTATGCATCGAGGGAGCTTCTGGACATCGACCCGGAAGAAATTGAGGTATTGGAGCCTCGCGTACAACGCTTCAACGACGGGCGAGTTCTCCCAGTTCTGCAGATGGCCGACCAACTGGTGAATGGCTCTGGCTTGTGCGACAGGCTATCCCAGCCAGGCCTTTCTGGCGAGCCGATCGTCCTGGAGGTCATGCGAGAGATCGTGAGCAATCGCGCTCAATCGCCCCTCGCTGAGTTGATGACGTCGACACACCGTGAACGATGCTTCCAAGGGTGCTATAGATGCCTGCATCGCTATGGCAACCAGCCGTACCATGGCTTGTTGGATTGGCGCCTGGGCCTTGACGTTATCCAGCTGATGCTTGACCCGAGCTACGTTGCAGGGCTTGATGGAAGCTTCTTGGCCCCTGGGATCGAGGATTGGCGCGACCAAGCGCTCAAGCTCGCGAAGGAGGCAGCCTTGCTGTTTGGTACGGAAGCCAGGATGGTGGGCGACATGCCGGTCATCGGGCTTGGAGGAAGCGGTGTAGCTGCTGTCTTGCATCCGTTCTGGAACAAGGACTTGGCATTGGAGCGCAATCCAGCACTGGAAGCCCTGTATCTCGAAACAGCGTCCATGTCCTGGACGACCACGTTCGAGTTGTCTCGCCGCATGGGTGAGGTGATGTTCAGACTGAGAACTGGCAATGACTTGGGATAGGGCCTCGAACGTATCCCCGCGGATGGCTCTCCTCTCGGACCCCTCATGCTTCAACGAGCTCATGACATGAACGAGGACCCTTCAAAAGCCGCTGCCGATCACCCTTCTACATCGCGCACATTGGTTCGCACGAAGCTGGCCTCACCGTCAGCCCTCGGGCTGCTTGAGCTGTGCCCGCTCGCCTACCTGATGCAAACCGAGGGGCTGCCCCGCAAGACTATCGGCCAACATCCCGCGGCATTGCTAGGCACGGCGGTCCATGCCGTCACGAGTTCCATGATCGCGACAGGCATTCCTACTCCGCAGGACGTGATCGACTCTGTCAAAAATGAGTTCTTGAAGATGGCAGGCGATCCTGCTCGCTCGGGCACATTGGCCCATTGGATTCTTCAGCGCTACGGTATTGAAGGGTTTGTTACGAGGCGACAACTGGTCGAACGCTCTGCCTACGTTATAGGCTTGGTATCTCGGCTACCCCACATTGCCACGGGTCGCCGTGCAAACAGCGTCTTTGACGGCAGAGTGCCGACGGGAAGCGAGAGGTGGCTCGAGAGCAAAAAATTGGGTGCCGCTGGAAAGGTCGACTTGATCCTGAGGACGCACCAAGGGGGCATAAGAATCGTCGACTTCAAGACAGGCAAAATCTACGAGGAAAATGGCCAGATAAAGCGAGCGTACATCCTCCAAATGGCAGTCTATGCTCGAATCGTAGAAGACCTGGAGCCTGCAACCGATCTCGAACTGGAGCTCATTGGCAAGACAGAAACTTGGAGTAGTCCTTTCAATCAAGAGCTTCGCGCTATGGCCGAGGCTGTCATCGCAAGCCTGCGGTTAAAACTTCCGCTCGGTCGCGAGGTACATGATGAACAAACAGCAATCCTCGGCGAGCATTGCACCCGTTGTTCAAGCAGGCCGTCCTGTAGGGGCTACGGTACCGAGCTTTCGAGGCAGACTCTCGCGAATCAAGTCACCTGGACTGGTGGCTCGCTGGACGTCTCAGGTCAGGTGACCGACATCTTCCTCGAGGCTGGGCTTGCCACCCTACGCTTCGAGGACGCGAGGGGTGATCGCGCAAGGATCGTCGGTATCCCCGAGGTAATCGCCGAGGAAGCTAGCCTCGGTGTGGGGCGTGAATTCCACGCATACTCTTTGGGTACGTTGGAGGCAAACCGGGACGGTAGCTTCCCGAGAAACTTCTTCGTGGTTGACACGGCTTTGCCGGGAAGGAGCGCGTTCCAGGCGACCTTCACGGCGACGGAATCCGCCTTAACTTAATCAACTCGCCGCTAGACTCGCCAAACCAAGGTCCATTGCGATCGCCTGCTCGCGCTGCATGATGAATTCACTAAGTCTCTGGGCGAGAGCTTGTCGCCCGATCGAAAAATGCAGGGCGCGATGGCAATTTGGGCATACTGCGGCTACGTTCGACGCTTCGTCTGGACCGTCGTCGGCCAGACGGAGCATGTGATGGACTTCCAGATATGGAATTCCACTCGCGCTAGTAAAGGGAGCACCACCACCACAACATTCGCATGTACCACCTGCCCGAAGTAGGGCGTAACGATGGACGGCGGCACTTCGTGCCCGGTACTCCACGACGGTCATGCGATTGGTCGTTGGTTCAGGGCGGCTGGATACAAGTGGTCGAAGCACGGCGAGCTCAATCGCGGAGTCGTCGACTGGAGACCCTATCGCGGCCGGTTCCGCACACGAGTCCTCGGCTTCCACTAAGAAGAACCGCGCTAGCAGGTCCCCGTTCCTCGGCCCATTATCCGGCCTAAAGAAGTCCACGCCGGAAACGTTGAACGAGCCACGAAACGTGTACAGCTTCCCATATCCCTGCCGCGCAATCTCCATTGAAGTCGGCTCCCGAGTGGTGAACAGCAGGACCGACCGCTCCTGAGAGGCAAGCTTGGCGTTTGCGGCGTTCGTCAAGCTTTGATCGCCAGTACTTCCCTGGCCTATATAGATCCAGGAGCCGTCAGGCTGCTGACCATCGTCGTAGCCCACCTTCTTGCCATGCCGCCCACCGGACGTGCAGATAACGCAGCCAGGCTCGCGATTGCCCCAAATAATGCCGCTTTGTCCTTGTCGACTCCCTACGAATGCAAGGAGCTCAGAGCGAGGATATTCTTGACCTATGCCAAAAGGATGCATGCGACCAGCCCATTAGTTGGATTCGACCTTCGTCGCCTCGACGGTACGTTGTGTCCTTTTAGCATACAGTCGTAAATAGCGTCACATGACGCTACGCAATAATGGGCATGCACTGACGTTAATGCAAGAGATAACCAGCCGCCTATATCTAGAACTCATGAAGCTTGCGATGCTTGGCGAGATATTTCCGCATCCCCTTTGTGATCTTTCTTGGGTTCGCGATCTTCATATCAGCCTTGAGTCCGAACACTTGTTTCGTGTGTGGCGCCAGATCGGAGTCGATGAGCATCATGCCATCGCTGGAGAACGATAATAGGCCCTGATCGAAGAGTCGGCCGAGAGGGGATGACAGCAGCAGGCCGTTATCAACGTCCGTTTTCTCCTTTGACTCGGACCGTGCCCATGAGCCTGTCCGTATTTTTGTGGGCGAGGCGTTTTAGAAGTTGTTATCCCCGCGCCGCAGTAAACCGTTCGCCGAACAGGATAGCAAACTGGTTCATGGCGACTTTCCAGTCGAAGGTCGCTCTGACGGACTTGGCCAGCACGTTGCGTAGCGCCAGCCATAGGAGCTTGACGGCGGCCTCATCCGTTGGGAAGTGGCCTCGCGTCTTGATGATCTTGCGCAGCTGCATGTTCAAGCTCTCGATGGCGTTGGTCGTGTAGATCACGCGCCTGATGTCTGGTCTGGCGGGAACACGAAGAACGGCGTGACGTTCTCCCAGGCCCGTTGCCAGGCAGCGACGATCGTGGGGTACCTGGTTCCCCTAGGTCCATCGGCGAACGCCTGCAGCGCCTGCTCGGCCGCTTGTTGCCTGCCCCCCCTCCACCACCACAACCACCAGATCGTGCGGCTCCGTGAGTGCCGGCCAGTGTTCCGTGAAATTGCGCCGCAGCGCGCCTATGTTGTCCTCGCTGCGGTGCATCTTCTGCACCACCACCGACGAGGCGTCAAAGAATTTCCCTTGAAAAATCTCCTGAATCGACTTCATCATTATCTCGGTCGGCTCCTGTGCTTACTTGATGGCTGAATTTCCAGCAATTCGGACTGTTATGTCGAATGTCTCTTTCTGGCCGAAAGCGGCCATAATTCGATTTCGATGCCAAATAAATAGTCATATGAAAAAAACAAGGGCCGCAAAAGCGGCCCTTGTTTCACCTACGATAAAACAATACTCAACCCTTACGCACCTGCGCAATCAACCCATCCAACTGCGTAAGCATCGTATCGATTTCCTCAGCTGTCACATTCAACGCCGGCATAAGCCGCAGCAAATTCCCCCGCGGCGCATTCAGCAGCAGCCCATTCGGCGTCAGATTCCGCGCAGCCTCGACAATCGCCGGACCGTCATCGCGATCCATCACCAGCGCACGCAGCAGGCCCATCCCGCGCTCGCCCTTCATACCGTACTTGGCCAACAGCGCCAGCAGGCCTTCGGACAATTGCTTGGCACGCGCATTGACCGATTCCATGAAGCCCGGCGCGGCCAGGGCGTCAAACACCGCGACGCCGACAGCCGCCATCAACGGATTCCCGTTATACGTGCCGCCCTGGCCCCATGCGAGAACACGCAAACTTCCTGACGGGCCAACAAAGCAGCCAGCGGCACCCCACCGCCAATCCCCTTGACCAGCGTCATGATGTCCGACACCACGTCGAATTGCTGGTAGGCGAACAGGGTGCCAGTGCGAACCATACCCGTCTGCACTTCATCAACGATGAACAGCAGCTTGTGCTCATCCGCCAGCTGCGCAGGCCCGGCATGAATTCCTTGGTCGCCGGAATCACGCCAGCCTCACATGGTCGCCAACGTGCCGCCGTGGAAGCCGTGGATAGGTGACCCCCCAAGACCGTCTCCCTCACGAACAACCTTGCCGCATCGTCTACCGAAATCCTCGACCCGCAACATAGCGGCGCGTCTGTACAGGAGCCCACAATTGGGGCTAGAACCACCCGCTCCCGCCATGCGATAATTGATAACGATTCCCATTAATTCATAGCGCAAGCCGTGGACTCGACACGCGATAGCCGGTTTTCCACCATTTACAAGAACGACCATCCCTGGCTGGAGCGGCGGCTGCGCAATGGATTGCGCAATCGCGAAGACGCCGAGGATGTCGCCGGTGAAACCTTCACGCAACTCCTCTGCCTCCCCGCGCTGGATCAATTGAACGAGCCGCGGGCGATGCTGATCACGATCGCCCGGCGCATTACTTGGCGGCTGTGGCGGCGGCGCGAGCTGGAGCAAGCCTGGCTGGAGATGTTGCGCTCGCAGCCGGAACCTCTGGAGCCGTCGGCTGAGGAACGGGTACAGACGTTGCACTCGTTGCAGAGACTCGACACGGCGCTGGACGGGCTGCCCTCCAAGGCCAGGATGGCGTTTCTGTATAGCCAGCTCGATGGCATGACGCATGTGGAGATCGCCGCGCGCCTGGACGTATCGCCGACCATGGTGCGCAAGTACATCATGCAGGCTTTGCGCCGTTGCTGCGAGGTGTTTGGGCTATGACGGCCTTGGACGCGCGCGCCCGCGCGGCGGCGATTGAGTGGCAGGTCTGTCTGACCAGCGGTCAGGCCAACGATGCGGACCGCGCGGCGTTTGAACAGTGGCTGGCGGAGAGCCCGAGCCATGGCGCGGCCTGGCAGCGGCTGAACGCGGCGCTCGATGGCACGTTGCACGCGTTGCGGCCGGGGCTGCTGGCCGATGGCGATGCGCTGCGGCGTTCGCTGGTGAGGCCACAGCTTGCGCAGCGCCGCCGGCTGGGGAAGCTGGCGCTGGCGGGCGGGGCGTTGCTGCTGGGCGCAGGTGTGGCGGATCGCTATGTGCCGTTGCAGTATCTGACAGCGGGCTATGTGACCCGCACCGGCGAACGCCGGCGCGTGGACTTGCCGGATGGCAATGTGATGGCGCTGGATGCGCGCAGCGCGGCGTCGTGGGAAGCGCAGCATGTCGTGCGGGTATCGGCCGGCGCGGCGATTTTTGAGTTGCGGGGCAGCCAGGGACTGCAAGTGCGGCTGCCGCAAGGCGAGGTCCGGCTTGCCTCGGGGAGCGCCATGGTGCGCTGTGGGGTCGAGCGCAGCTTCTGCCTGGCCTTGAGCGGGGCCGCCGAGGTCACAACGCAGAAAGGCGTGCGCCAGCCGTTAGCGCCGGGGCAGGGCGTCTGGTTCGATGCGCGGCAGGTCGAAACGGTACAAAACGGCCAGGAGCACACCGCCGCCTGGCAGAACGGCGAGCTTGAAGTCCATGATGAGCCGCTGCAGACCGTGGTGGATGCGCTGGCCCGCTATCAGCCCGGCTGGCTGCGGATATCGCCGCAGGCTTCGCGGCTGCGCGTGACGGGGCTGTTTCCGCTGGACGACGGCGAGCGGGCGCTGGAGGCGCTCAGGAATACCTTGCCGATCCGGTTGCAGCGGCTGAGCCGTTGGTACGTGATGATCGACCTGGCTTGAAATTTTTTTTTTCGCGCCAGGTGTTTTTTTGATGGCGCCGATGCACATACATGGAACGCGTGCTCACGCATCCACGGAGTGTTCCATGCTTTCCCTGAGGTTTCCGGCCGCCTGCGTCATCGTAGCCGCCGCCAGCACCGCCCATGCCCAGGCGCTGCGTCAATATGACTTGCCCGCCGGCCGGCTGGATGTGGCGCTGACCCAGATCGCCCGCATAGCGGGCGCGGTGATCTCGTTTCGGGCCGATCTGGTGGCGGGCAAGTCCGCCCCCGCCGTCTCCGGCCAGTTGTCAGTGGAGGAAGCCACTGCCCGCGCGCTGGCCGGCAGCGGACTGGAATTGCGGCGCACGCCGGATGGCAGCCTGACGGTGGCCCCGGCCAGCGCGACGACGCTGGCGCCGGTGACGGTGGAAGCGGCCACGTTGGGGGTGACCGAGGGGACCCATTCCTACACCACGCCGGTCATGTCCACGGCCACCAAGTTCGCGCTGTCCCCGCGCGAGACGCCGCAGTCGGTCAGCGTGGTGACGCGCCAGCAGATCGAAGACCGGGGCTATCAGTCGCTGGACGACGTGGCCCGCGATACGACGGGGCTGACGACGCGCCAGATCGGCGGCGGTGAACGCACGCAGTTCTTCTCTCGCGGCTTCGAGATCAGTTCGTTCCTGGCCGACGGGGTTCCGCTGGGTTACGACTACGACACGCAGGGTGTGGCCACGCTGGCCATGTACGATCACATCGAGGTGCTGCGCGGCGCGGCCGGCATGATGACGGGGGCCGGCAATCCCTCGGGCACGATCAACCTGGTGCGCAAGCGTGCCACGGCGGTGCCGCAGTTCTCGGTGACGACCAGCGCGGGAAGCTGGGACAATTACCGGGGCGAGGTCGACGGCTCGGGCCCGCTGAACCAGAGCGGCACCTTGCGCGCCCGGGGCGTGGTGGCCTATCAGGATTCGAACACCTTCAAGAAGGCCTACGAGCACCAGCGCCAGCTTTTCTACGGCACGATCGAAGCCGACATCACGGCCAGCACCACGCTCAGCATCGGCGGCTACTACAACCGCGAGGACAATCCGGGCGCGGATTGGAATGGCCTGCCGACGCGCCGGGACGGCAGCTTCTATGACTTCAAACGCTCGACCCGCCTGTCGCCGGACTGGGCCTATTGGAACAAGGAGAACACCAGCTTCTTCGCCGAGCTCGACCACCGTTTCGAGAACGGCTGGTCCGGCAAGCTGACCGCCCGCACGCTGCGCGCCAAGATGAATATGCTGGGCAGCTATCTGTACCCCCTGGAAGACTCGACGCTCTTCGGGCAGGGGCTGGGCCAGTATGCCTATGACAAGACCCAGTACAGCGTGGACGGTTATCTTAGCGGCCCGTTCAGGCTGCTGGGGCGCACGCATGAGCTGGTGCTGGGCGGCAGCTTCCTGAAGAACAAGGACAATGACGGCCCTGGCGGCTGGCCGTTGGACTACAACATGACGGTCGACCCGGAACACTGGAATTCCAGCGCCATCGAGAAGCCCGCGTTCGTCTACCCGTGGTCGCGCAAGGGATACCAGCGCCAGGTCAGCGGCTACGCCACCACCCGCCTGAGCCTGGCCGACCCGCTGACGCTGATGCTGGGCGCGCGGCTGGACTGGTATGAATACGACATGCAGCTGAAGTCAGGCGATTACGTCAGCCCGCCGGCGGACTACAAGGTCAAGCACGAGTTGACGCCCTACGCGGGCCTGATCTATGACCTGGACCGCCAACACACCGTCTACACCAGCTGGACCAGCGTGTTCCAGCCTCAGAGCAATCAGTCGACGGGTGGCGCGCCGCTGGACCCGGTCATCGGCACCAATCTGGAAGCGGGGATCAAGGGCGAATATTTCGGCGGGCGGCTCAACGCCAGCGCCGCGGTGTTCCAGATTCGCCAGCGCAACCGTCCCGTCGCGCTGGACACGTCCGCGTGCAGCCCGGGGGTGAGCGAGTGCTATGCGCCGTCTGGCAAGGTGCAGAGCCGGGGCGTCGAATTCGAAGTAGCGGGCGCGATCACGCCGGGCTGGCAGGTGTCGGCCGGCTATACGTACAACCAGTCGAAATACCTGGAGGATTCGGGCAACCTCCGGGCGGGCGCGGCCTACGATACGCAGACTCCGCGCCATCTGTTCAAGCTCTCGACCATGTACACCTTGCCCGGCTCACTGAATGCGTGGCGCGTGGGCGGAGCGGTGCGCGTGCAAAGCGCGATCAGCTTGCCCGCGTATAACGTGCGCCAGCCCGGGTATAGCATCTGGGATGCCGTGGTGGCGTATCGGGCCACGCCGAACCTGGATCTGCGCCTGAACGTGTACAACCTGTTCGACAAGTATTACTACCAGGCGATCGGAAGCACCCAGGACAACAATCACTTCGGCGCGCCGCGGTCGTTTTTGTTGACGGCGAAATACACGTTTTAGGGTTTGGCCATGAGCCCTCGGTTACGGTCCAGCGCAGATAACGCGCATCTGGCGGAGAATCCAGGACCCGACCTTGAATTGAATGCCGCGATATTGGCAGAAGCCTTACACGAATAAGTACGTAAACAGGATGGAAAAGATAAGGGCCGCAAACGCGGCCCTTATCTTCATGGCTTAACGAATCGCTTCCATGGAAACTCCGTTGTCTGCACTGCGGGGAAAGCGATGACCCCCTGGTAAACCATAGCCTTGCAAGCATTGGCGCGGGGGTGCTGCCATGCCAGAATTTCACCACAAATAAAGCCCCGCGCCATGCGCCCGCACAACGGGCCGATTCGATACCGAGCGGGAGCCGAGGCCGCGCAACGGCCCAGCAGCACCAATGCATGCCCCTTATCTATTCCCTGGAGAAGCTCGCATGAAAACGAAAAGCTGGATCACCACCCTGACCCTGGCGTTGTCCCTGGCGGCCGCGGCCGGCACGGCGCAGGCGCAGCAGTTCTTCCGCATCGGCACCGGCGGCACCGCCGGCACTTACTATCCCGTCGGCGGCATCATCGGCAACGCCGTGTCGCAGCCCGGCAAGCTGATCGCCACCGCGGTCGCCTCCAATGGCTCGGTCGCCAACATCAACGGCATCATGGGCGGTTCGTTCGAGGCCGGCTTTACGCAGTCGGACGTGGCGTACTGGGCCTACAGCGGCACCGGCACGTTCGAAGGCAAGCCCAAGGCGCAGGACCTGCGGCTGATTTCCACGCTGTACCCGGAAAGCATCCACCTGGTGACGCGCAAGGGCGCCGGCATCAAGGGCGTGGCCGACCTGAAGGGCAAGCGCGTGTCGATGGACGAGCCAGGCTCGGGCACGCTGGTGGACGTGCGCCTGATCCTGGGCGCCTACGGCATGACCGACAAGGACATCAAGGCCGAATACCTCAAGCCCAACCAGGCCGGCGACAAGCTCAAGGACGGCGGGCTGGACGCGTTCTTCTTCGTCGGCGGCGCCCCCGCCGGCGCCATCGCCGAGCTGGCCTCCACCGGCAATATCGAGCTGGTGCCGCTGGTCGGCCCGGAAATCGACGCGCTGCGCGCCAAGCAGGAGTTCTTCACGCCCGACGTGATCGCCGCCAACACCTACCAGAACCTGCCCGAGGTCAAGACCATCTCGGTCAACGCGCAGATGGTCACGTCGGCCAAGATTCCCGAGCAGACGGTGTACGAGGTGACCAAGGCGCTGTACAGCGACGCCACCCGCAAGACGCTGGACGCAGGCCACGCCAAGGGCAAGCTCATCACCAAGGAAAACGCGGTCAAGGGCGCGGGCATTCCGTTCCATCCGGGCGCCGAGAAGTTCTACAAGGAAGTCGGCCTGCTGAAGTAGGCCCGTCGCCGCGGACCCGTTGGCGCCGGCCTGCCGCGCCGGCGTGGGTCCGCACGCATCCGCGCGCGTCGTCGCGTGGCAGGGGCAGGGCCGTCCGGCCCTGCCCGCCGTGTTCTTCCCGAGATTCCAGGCCATGGAAATTGACCACCAGAAGACCCAACAACTGGCGGAGAAGTACGACTCCGAGATCCGCTTTCGCCCGCTGCACCAGACCGCCACCTGGCTCGTGTCCGGGCTGCTCGTCGCGCTGTCGCTGTTCCACTACTACACCGCCGGCTTCGGCCTCTTGCGCGAGGCCACGCACCGCGGCGTGCACCTGGCGTTCGTGCTGAGCCTGATCTTCCTGGTGTTCGGCTTTTCCAAGTCGCACTACCAGCGCGAGCCGAAGTCCACCTGGTATGCGCCGGGCGGCGTGCCGCTGTACGACTGGATCATCGCCATCGCGCTGGCGCTGTCGGTGCTGTACATCCCCTACATCTTCGAGGACCTGGCGTTCCGCGTCGGCAATCCGATGCCGATGGACGTCTTCATGGGCTCGATCCTGCTGATCGGGCTGCTGGAGGCGACTCGCCGCGCCATGGGCTGGCCGCTGCCCATCATCGCGCTGGTGTTCATGGCCTATGCGATGTTCGGGCCGTATTTCCCCGGGCTGCTCAGGCACGCCGGCAACACCTGGCCGCAGATCGTCAACCACATGTACCTGACCAGCCAGGGCGTGTACGGCGTGGCGGTGGGCGTGGTGGCCACCTACGTGTTCCACTTCGTGCTGTTCGGCGTGCTGGCCACGCGCATCGGGCTGGGCCAGTTGTTCCTGGACGTGGCCTCGACGGTCGCCGGACGCTATGCCGGCGGGCCGGCCAAGGTGTCGGTGTTCGGCTCGGCCATGTTCGGCATGCTGTCGGGCTCATCGGTGGCCAACGCCGTGACGGTGGGCTCGCTGACCATTCCGGCGATGATCCGCATCGGCTATCCGCGCCACTTCGCGGCGGGGGTGGAGGCGGCCAGCAGCACCGGCGGACAGATCACGCCGCCGATCATGGGCGCGGCGGCGTTCCTGATGATCGAGTTCCTGGGCATTCCATACCAGCAGATCGCGATCGCCGGCATCTTCCCGGCCTTCCTGTATTTCTTCGGCATGTTCATGCAGGTGCACTTCGAGGCCAAGCGCGAGGGCCTGCGCGGGCTGACCGAAGCCGAGATGCCGAAGCTCAAGCAGTCGTTCAAGATGCGCTGGCCGACGCTGATCCCGCTGTTCCTGCTGATCGGCGTGCTGGCCAGCGGCCGCACGCCGTACCTGGCGGCGTTCGCCGGCATCACGGGCTGCATCATCGTCGGCCTGCTCAATCCGTTCCAGCGGCTGCGCTGGCGCGATCTGTACGAGGCCTTCGAGACCGGCGCCAAATACGCGCTGGCGGTGGGCGCGGCGGCCGGCACGGTGGGCATCGTGATCGGCGTGGTGACGCTGACGGGCGTGGGGTTCAAGATCTCGTACATCGTGATCGCGGCCTCGCAAGCGCTGGCCAGCGGCGCGGCCATGGTGATTCCGGACAGCCTCGCCAACATGCAGTCGCTGACACTGATCGCCGCGCTCATCATGACGGGCATCGTGTGCATCCTGATGGGCTGCGGCGTGCCGACCACCGCCAACTACCTGATCATGGTGGCGGTGGCCGCGCCGACGCTGGTGCAGTTGGGGGTGCAGCCGATCGCGGCGCACTTCTTCGTGTTCTATTTCGGCATCCTGGCCGACATCACGCCGCCGGTGGCGCTGGCGGCCTACGCGGCGGCGGGCATGGCGGGCAGCGACCCATTCAAGACCGGCAACACGGCGTTCCGGCTGGGCATCACCAAGCTGATCGTGCCGTTCGTGTTCGTGTTTTCGCCGTCGCTGCTGATCTCGGTGCAGGGCTTCACCTGGTACGACTTTTTCGTGACCCTGTTCGGCTGCATGGTGGGGCTGGTGCTGCTATCGGCGGCGTTCTCGCGCTACATGCTGGTGGGCATGAAGAGCTGGGAACGCTGGCTGTGCACGCTGGGCGCGCTGCTGACCATCCTGCCGGGGCTGACCAGCGGGCTGGTGGGGCTGGCCATCTGCATTCCGGTGTTCATCCGCCAGTTGGCGCAACTGAAACTGGAAACAGCGCCGAAAACCGTCTGAAGTGTAGGGACATTAAAGAGGGGCGGACCCCGGAAGTCCGCCCCGGCCACATCGCGCAACCCCTTATTCTGTCAGCCTTTCCGCGCGGTTTTCATGACTGTCGCAAGGCCACTACGGCCCACCGCCCTCGGCCTTTTCGGCGGTTGCCCGGGCAAATAAATCAGCGTAAAGTAAAATTCATGTTTGCTGGTCTGCCGATATGCGGGCCGACTGTGCAAACAGGCACAAGACTGCGCCATATGTTCGATATCCTGGTTTACCTGTACGAGAATTACTACACGCCGCAAGCCTGTCCCGCCGCTGACGTGCTGGCCAAACGGCTGGCCGCCGCCGGGTTCGAGCACGAGGACATCGATGACGCGCTCGGCTGGCTTTACGGCCTGGCCGAAACCACCGAACGCTGCGTCGATCTCGCCCAAGCCCCCGCCACCGGTACCCGGATCTACACCGATAACGAATACCAGCAACTCGGCTCCGAATCCATCGGCTTCATCGCCTTCCTGGAATCGGCCGGCGTGCTGCCCGCGCCCTTGCGCGAGATCGTCATCGACCGGGGCCTGGCGTCGCCGGAATCGCCCGTGCCGCTCTCCAAGATCAAGATCATCGCCCTCATGGTTCTCTGGAGCCAGGAAGCCGAGATCGACAATCTAGTCCTGGAAGAGCTGCTGGACGAAGACGGCGTGCGCTTGCTGCACTGACGGCGCCGGCTCCGGCCGACGTTCGTATCCCCGCGCCGCGCGCGCTTCCTGCGCGCGGCGTCGCCACGCCGCAACCCCCTTGCTCCGCTTCGCCATCCCGTGACCTACACCGGCCGCTTCGCCCCCAGCCCCAGCGGCCCGTTGCACGCGGGCTCGCTGGTGGCCGCGTTGGCCAGTTGGCTGGATGCGCGCGCCCACCAGGGCCGCTGGCTGCTGCGCATCGAGGACGTGGACACGCCGCGCACGGTGCCCGGCGCAGCCGAAACCATCATGGGCCAACTGGAGGCCCTGGGCCTGCGCTGGGATGGCGACATCGTCTGGCAATCGCAACGCGGCGACGCCTATCAGGCGGCCTTCGACGCGCTGGCCGCCCGCGGGCTGGTCTATGGCTGCGGCTGCACCCGCCGCGAGATCGCCGATTCGGCGCTGCGCGGCCAAGCGGCGCCCGGCGCGGACGGCGAACGCCCATACCCCGGCACCTGCCGCCACGGCCTGGCGCCGGGACGCGAGGCGCGCGCCTGGCGCGTGGTCATGCCGGAAGGGGTGGAGCGTTTCGAGGACCGCTGGCTGGGCCCGCAGGAGCAGGACGTGGCGCGGGCGGTGGGCGACATCGCCGTGAAGCGCGCCGATGGCCTGTGGGCCTATCAACTGGCGGTGGTGGTGGACGATGGCGCGCAGGGCGTGACCGACGTGGTGCGCGGCGCCGACCTGCTCAGCTCCACGGCGCGCCAACGCGTGCTGGGCCGGCTGCTGGGCCTGCCGCCGGTGCGCTACCTGCACGTGCCGTTGATCCTGGACCCTGCCAGCGGCCTGAAGCTGTCCAAGCAGAACGGCGCCCCGGCCATCGACACGAGCGCGCCGCTGGCGTCGCTGCAAGGCGCCTGGCGCGCGCTGGGATTCGCGCCGCTGGACGCGCCGGACACGGCGGCCTTCCTGCGCGAGGCGACGGCGCGCTGGGCCGCGCGCTTTCCGCTGCCCTGAGCCGGCCTGTCACTCCTATAACGGCTGCAGATCCTCGCCCAGCATGCGCACCAGCAGGGCCTCGCCGTTCTCGGCCACGCGCAGTTCGCCGAACTTGGCGACCTCATAGCGCTTGGCCTGGCCTTCGGGGAAGAAATAGGCGTTGGTGACAATGCGCACCTGGTTGTCGCGCACGCGATAGCGCAGCGGCACTTCGCCGTCGCCATGCGGCCTGGCGTCGGTCTGAATGCGCACGGGCTGGTACACGCCGCGCGAATCGCCCGTCAGCATGACGTAGCCGTCGGACGCTCCGCCCATGACGGAGTCCTCCGTGTCCTGGCGCTCGCCGCCCAGCCGCAGCCTGGTGACTTCGCGCCCGGCGGCGAAGTTGAGCGCCATGTAGTCGCCCTGCATCAGCGAGCGCGGGTCGACCGGCGCCAATTCCAGGATCACCACCTTGCCGCTGGCCAGCAGCTTTTCGCGCTGCCAGATACTGCCGTTGGCCACCACCAGCACCAGCGCCAGGCCGCCCAGGATCGCCAGGGTGCGCCAGCGCAGGGCCGGCGAGACCGGCGGCAGCGGCGCGCGGCGCGACGGGTCCTGGGTGCGCATCAAGCGCGGCACCAGCCACACCAGCACCCGCAGCACGAACAGCAGCACGGCGCCGCCGCCCAGCCACAGCGCCTTCTGCAACAGCGGCACGTCGAGCTGGTAGTAGTACACGCCCAGGTAGGCCAGCAGGCTCAGTACGCCGAAGATCGTGACGCCCAACTGGTTCAGGCCGAAACCCAGCAACAGCCAGGCCAGCGCGAAACCGACCCCGGGGCTGGGCAGCCAGAACAGCGCCAGCAACAGCAGGGCGATGGGCACGCCCCAGGTGACGCCGGGGGTCAGCACATGCCGGCGCGGCCACAGCACCGCCATCGCGGCCGCCGCGGGCAAGACGGCGCCCGCGCACACCAGCAGCGCGGTCTGCGGATGCAGTTGCCACATGGCCGGCAGTTGCAGCACCGACAGGCCGCTGGCCAGCCACACCATGCCCTGCACCGACAGCAGAAAGGCCCAGGCCAGCGGTTGCAGCGCGTGGCCGCGCTTGCCGCCCAGCCGGTGCGCCAGGGTCAGGATCACCGCCGTGGCCCAGGCGCCGGTCACGGCGATGGGCAGCCAGATGAAGGCGGCGCGGGCCATGTCGAGATACAGCAGGGAGTCGATCATGTCCTCGCGAAGCAGCTCGGGCGCCAGGATGCGCCAGATCAGGCCGGCGCCGGCCAGGGCGATCAACCCGCCGCTCAGGAAGCGCAGGATCACGTCCGGCCCCAGCGCGTACACCGCCGTGGCCATCAGCAGCACGAACAGGCAGGCGCTGGCGAACGAGGTCGAGCTGGACATGCCGTAGATGATGAGGATCTGGCCGGCGAAGGCCATGGCCGTGCCGCACTGGCGCCAGAACGGGCCGGCGTCGCTGCGCAGCACCGCCACGCCGGCGGCGCACAGCACCAGGCCGGCCACCAGGACCGCGCCGCGGCGATGTCAGTGCAGCACGCAGTCCACCGGCTGCGCCGGCTCGGGCAGCGGCCGCACGCCCAGCCCGTCGAGCAGGTCGATCTCGATCACCCGCGCCAGCGCCGACAGCGGCAGATCGTTTTCCTCCAGGCCGAACGGGTCTTCCAGCTCGTCGCCCAGCGCATCCAGCCCGAAGAAGGTATAGGCGATGATGGTGACCGCCACCGGCATCAGGTATTCCAGCGTGCCCACCAGCCCGAACGGCAGCAGCAGGCAGAACAGCCAGGCCGTGCGATGCAGCAGCAGCGAATAGGCGAACGGCGTCGGCGTGTACTTGATGCGCTCGCAGGCCGCCTGGATCGCCGCGCACTGCGCCACGCGCTGGGTCAACGCCTGATAGAGGATGTCGGTCAATTCCCCGCGCCGCAGGCAGGCCGCCAGGTCGCGGTTGATCGCCAGCAGCAGCGCGTCGGGCACATTGCGATTGCCCGCCAGCGTATCCAGTTCCTCCGGCTGCACCCAGGGCCGCACGGCCGCCAACACGTCCTGGTCTCGCAGCCGCGCCGCCAGCGCATAACCGAAGCCGATGCAGCGCCGCACCAGCCTTTCCTGCACCGGATTGGCGGTGCTGGCCGCCAGCAGCACCGCGCTCTCGCGCGCCAGGCTGCGGGCCTGCACGATCAGGTCGCCCCATTGCTTGCGCGCTTCCCACCAGCGGTCGTAGCAGACGTTGTTGCGAAACCCCATGAACACCGACAGCGCCAGCCCGAACAGCGAGAACGGCACCGCCGACAGGTGCGTGGGCGAGAACCATTGACGGTGGTACATCCACACCACCACGCACGACAGCAGCGTAATGACCAGGATGCGGCTGAAGATGCGGGGAATGATCGAACCGCGCAAAACAAAGAACAAACCCAGCGCGGAAGGACGCGGACGGACAATCATGGTGCGGGTAAACAAAGAAACGAGGCGGCGCCCACTATACGCCTGTCATCCTGTCATGAGCGCGCCGATATAATTCTGTTTCGTCTCACCGCCACACTGCCGCCACTCAATGACCTCCGAAGACACCCCCATCAAGCCCTGGTACGTCGTGCGCCGCTCCAAGCTGCATGGCAACGGCGTCTTCGCCGCCCGCAAGATTCCCGCGGGCACCCGCATCATCGAGTACGGCGGCGCCCGCATCAGCGCCAAGGAAGCCGACCGTCGCCACCCCACCAACCCCGACGATCCCTTCCACACCTTCTTCTTCGCCCTCAGCTCCGGCCGCGTCATCGACGGCGGCGACCAGGGCAACGACGCCCGCTGGATCAACCACTCCTGTGAGCCCAACTGCGAGGCCCAGGAAGGCAAGCACGGCAAGCGCGTCTACATCGTCGCGCTGCAAGACATCCCGCGCGGCACGGAACTCTCCTACGACTACGGCCTGGTCCTGGACGGCCGCATCACCAAGGCCCTGAAGGAAGGCTACAAGTGCCTCTGCGGCACCCCGCCGTGCCGCGGCACGATGCTGGCGCTGCCCGAAAAGAAGAAGAAAAAGAAAAAGGCCGAAGCGCCAGCGGAACCGGAAACCACGAAGTAAGCAAGCGGCAAGGGCGCCAACAGCGCAGCCACAACGGCCGCGCTCTCCCAACACCCGGCCGCCAGCCACGCCAGCCCGGCAGCCAACCCGGCATCGCCCCGACGCAAGACACCCAAACGCCAAAGAAGGCCGCCCGCGCGGCCGCCTTTGGCGACCCCGCAAGCCCCTCCGCCCCAACCCGGCTCTTGCCCAAAACGCCAAGCAAGCCACCCACCCCCACGCCCGTGAAGTGACAACCGGCCGAGCCGGGGGTGGCGGGGCTTGGGGGGAGCGGGGCGTGTAGATGCGCCCGAGGGAATCTGAAGGAACAGCCGAAGGCTGTGACGAAGATGACGAAGGGGCAGTCCGGAGCGAACGCTCCGGACCGCAATCGTAGCCCCGCTCCCCCCAAGCCCCGCCACCCCCGGCGTCTTAAGAACCCACCCCCACCCCACCCAAAACCCCACCCGCAATAAGCATATTCAGCGCCCCTCCCAAGACCAGCGTAAAATCCCCGATGTCGTTAACACGACAAACAAGCAGTACGTCTTCAGGGCGGGGCGAAATTCCCCACCGGCGGTATGCCAAGCAACTTGGCGAGCCCGCGAGCGCCCGGCGTCCTTCACGGAGGACACCGGGGTCAGCAGATCTGGTGAGATGCCAGGGCCGACGGTCACAGTCCGGATGAGAGAAGATGTGCCGTCACACGCCCCCTGTCCGCGCCCGACACGCGCGGGCAATCGGTTTGCGTTCGGCTGTCGATTAGCCCTGAAACGTTTTTCGCCCACTTTTTCGCGAGAGCGTTTCAATGTCCAACGTTACCCTTACCCCGCAGTCCCCCCTCCCCAGCCTGGCCGCCCAGCCCTTCGCCGCGCGCCTGCAACGCGCCCTGCATCACCTGCGCCTGGGCCGCCCCGTCATCCTCATGGATGACTTCGACCGTGAAAACGAAGCCGACCTCATCGTCGCCGCCGACAAGCTGACCGTGCCCGTCATGGCCCAGTTGATCCGCGACGGCAGTGGCATCGTCTGCCTGTGCCTGCCCGGCGAAACCCTCGACCGTCTCGACCTGGCCCCCATGGTCCAGCGCAACCAGAGCCGTTTCGCCACCGCCTTCACCGTCTCGATCGAAGCGCGCGAAGGCGTCAGCACCGGCGTGTCGGCCGTCGATCGCGTCACCACCATCCGCGCCGCCATCTCGCCCACCGCCCAGGCCGAGGACATCGTCAGCCCCGGCCACGTCTTCCCGCTGCGGGCCCAGCCCGGCGGCGTGCTGACCCGCCGCGGCCACACCGAAGGCTCGGTCGACCTGGCCACGCTGGCCGGCCTGCGTCCCGCCGGCGTGCTGTGCGAACTGATGAACGCCGACGGCACCATGATGCGCGGCGCCGCGCTGGAGCGCTATGCCGCCCAGCACGGCCTGGTCGCCCTGACCATCGCCGAACTGGCCGACCACCTGCAGCAACTGCGTGACGGCCAGGCCCAGCCGGTCGATGACGAAGTGCTGGAAATGGCCGCCACGGTCTGAACGAAAAAGGCGCCCGCAATAGCGGGCGCCTCGATCGTCAAACCAGTCTTCGGACGCTTAGGCGGCGGCCACCCGGCCCCGCAGCGCCATCGCCACGAACACCGCGCCCAGCGCGCACGCACCCCCCAGCGCATAGACCGCCCCATAGCCCCGCATCCCGGCCAACCAGCCGGCCGCGGGACTGGCGATGCCCAGCGCCACGTCCAGGAACGCCACATACGCCCCCATGGCCGCGCCGCGGCTGGCCGGCGGCACGCGCCGCACCGCCTCCACGCCGAAGGCCGGGAACGCCAGCGAATAGCCCGCGCCGCTCAACAGCGCGCCGGCAAACGCCCACGCCGGCGTCGGGCCCATCCAGATCAGCCATTGGCCGGCCGCCTCGATCAGCACGCACACCAACGCCACGCGCGCGCCGCCCAGCTTGTCGGGCAACCCCGCGAAGAACAGCCGCGCCACGATGAAGCCGACCCCAAACAGGCTGAACATCCACGCGGCGCCGTCCCAGCCGCGCTGCGCGAACAGCAGGCTGATGAAGGCGGTGATGACGCCGAAACCCACGCTGGTCAGCGCCAGCCCCAGGCCCGGCAGCATCACCATGCCCAGCACACGGTAGAACGGCGTGCGCACGCCGCCGGCCGCCGGCACGCCGCGCTGTGGCAGCACCAGCGCCAACGCCAGCACCGGGATGAACACCGTGGCCCAGGCGATGCCTTCGAAACCGGCTGCGCCGTAGAGACGCATGCCGGCGGGCGCGCCCAGCCCGAAAGCGGCGTAGATCGCCACGCCGATCCAGGCCATCACCCGGCCCGCGTTCTGCGGTCCGACGCGGCCCACGCCCCAGCTCAGCGCGCCGGTGACGATCAGGCTTTCGGCGCAGCCCATGAGGGCGCGGCCGGCCATCAACGCGGCCAGCGCCGCGCGTGGTTGCGGGGCCAGCGTATCGGCCAGCAGGTAGAGCAGGCCGGCCGCCGACCCGAGCAGAAAACCGGTGACCACCGCGCGCCTGGCGCCGCGACGATCGGCCAGCGAACCGGACCAGGCGCGCGACAGCAGCGCCGCCGCGAACTGCAGGCCGGCCACGATGCCGACCACCAGCGCGCCCTGCGCCAGCACGCCGTCGACGTACAGCGGCAGCACCGGCATGGGCAGGCCGACCATGAAAAAGCCGACGAAGACCGCCAGCGCCAGGGGCAATATCTGCATGAAAACGGGACTCGCGGTCCCGCCGGCCGCGGGCAGCGCCGTGGCCGTCGATGCATTCGACATGAGGATTCCTTGAAAGGGGGAAGCGGCACCGCATGGCCGGCTCGCCGTAATCGACGATGGCATAATCGGCCGGTGCTCGACGCAATTCCAGTTGCGTATCGAAATTTTATGAGCCGGTGCTCAGGTTTGAAACTCGCTTTCCCCGAACCCAATGACATCCATCCCGCAGCCCCGTAAATCGCCGCGCCAGCAACGTTCGCAACAGACCGTGGACACCATTTTGCAGGCGACAGCTCGCGTTCTGGCCGAGCACGGCTACGCAGGCACCAACACCAACCTGATCGCCGAGACCGCCGGCGTCAGCGTCGGCTCGCTGTATCAGTACTTCCCCAACAAGAATGCGCTGATCGCGGCGCTGCACGACCGCCATGACCAGCAGATGCTGGCGCTCATCGACGAGGTGTTGGACGGCAGTCCCGCGGCGACGCTGCGCGAGCGGGTCGCGGCGATCGTCGCCGCGTCGCTGCATGCGCATCTGCTGGAGCCAGCGCTGCACCGCGTGCTGGAGCGGGAATTCCCGCTGTTCGACCAGCCGCGCGAACACAGCCGCGCCGACCAGGACATCCACCGGCGCATGCGCCACCTGCTGGAACTGCATCGCGAGGAGATCGCGCAGCAGGACCGCGAGCTGGCGACCTACGTGGTGCTGCGCATCATGGAATCGTTGGTGCACGCGGCGGCGCTGGAGCCGCCGGCCGGCTTGAGCCCGCAGCAACTGGAGCGGGCGGTGGTGGATGCGGTGATGGGATACCTGGGCATGCCGCCCCCCGCCGCCAAGGCCCGGCCCGTGCGCGCGGCGGCCCGCAAGGCCGGCGCGGCCTGACACCACGCGAGGAACGCGCGCCGACGGCGCGGCGCCGGCGTCCTAGCCGCGCGCCATGCGCGCCAGGCAGTCGGCCGCGTCGCCCACCACGATGCGGGCGCTGCACGCCAGCATCAGGTTCAGGTTAAGGCCGAAGTCTTCGACCGTGCAGCCCTGTGCGTCCACCGCGCGGTCCGGATCGTCGGCGGCCACGCCGACCGCGACCTGCTGGCGCACGCTGCCGGCTTGCGCCGTATAGCCCCACACCGGCTTGCCCAGGGCGATCGCATAGCCGACCTCGAAGGCCGTGCCCGAATCCGGTTCTGCGCCGCGGAACGTATTGAGATTGGCCATGACCAGGTCGGCGCGCTGGATCATCGCCACGTTGGCCTGGTAGATCCATTGCGCCAGGGCGGCGCCGGACAGGCCGGCTGGCGCCGCGTTGTCCAGCGGGTACAGGCCTTCGAAACCATGCGCGGCGGCCAGCGCCTTGAGCCGCTCGCCGTGCGCCACGGCATCGGGCAGGAAGACGTCGAAACCGGCCAGGTAGACGCGGCGCACGGGCTTACTCCGGATCGGCAACCGAGAACGCTTCGCCGGTGGCGAAGAACGAACCGCCCGCGACGTAGTGCACCGAGCGGCGCGCGTCGTCATCGAAGTGCCAGCGGTTGCCGGAGAACACGTCGGGCGCGGCCCAGGCGGCCACCACCTCGCCGATGAACAGGTCATAAGCCTGCTGGTTGTGCGGCTCGGGCACCACCTTGCATTCGAGCCAGCCGAGGCAGCCTTCGATCAGCGGCGCGCCGATCTTGCTGGCGGGGAAGGTGCCCAGGCCGCTGGCCTTGAACTTGTCTTCATCGCGCCCCGAGTGCGAGCCGACCTGCAGGGTGGCCTGGGCCTGCGCGCGCGACGGGATGCACAGCGCGAATTCGCCGGAAGCCTCGATCAGCGTGCGGGTGTAGGTGTTCTTGTCCACCACCACCAGCATCTTGGGCGGGCTGAAATCCAGCGGCATGGCCCAGGCCGCGGCCATGACGTTGCGTTCGCCGCCGTGGGCGCTGGTGACCAGCACGGTGGGACCGTGGTTCAACAGCAGATAGGCGCGGGGCAGGTCGACGGGTTCGATGGCGGACATGGGCAGCCTGTTCAGAACATGCCGTTCTTGTTGGCGGGGTTTTCAGGGATTTCCTGGCTCACGTCCCAGTGCTCGACGATCTTGCCGTTCTCGACGCGGAAGATGTCGACCACGGCCTGGCCGCGGTCTTCGGGCGATTCGCGCCACAGGTTGTGGATCACCACCAGGTCGCCCTCGGCGATGACGCGCTTGATGTCGACGCTGGCCTGCGGGTGCTGCTCAAAGTAATGGGGGAAGAAATCCACCATCGGCTCGACGCCGTCGCGCATGTAGGGATTGTGCTGGGTGTAATTGTTCCTGGCGACATACAGGCGCACCGCCTCGTCGATCTCGCGGTCCTGGAACATCATGCGGAAGAACGCCACCACGATGTCCTTGTTCGACTGCGGCGCGGCGGCCTGGACCGGGGCCAGACAGGTGGCAGCCAGCAGCAAACACAGGGCCAACGATTTCAACTTCATGCTCATACTGACTACTCGGGTCGTGCGCCGGTTTGGCGGCCTGCCAGTTTACAAACAAAACCGGCTGAATCGACCCTGCCGCCAGTGCGGCCTTGCCCGAAAAGCGGACGCCCCCCCGGGGCGGGCGAGGGCCGTGGGCGGCCGGCTATCGCATGCAAACAACACCGCGCCACGGCCTGCGGGATATCAATAACCGACGGTGAAGCGGCGGCGGGAATGCCGGGACGTCTCGATTTCGTCGGCCAGGGCGATGGCGTAGTCTTCCATCGAGATCCAGCTCTTGCCGGCCTCATCGACCAGCAGCGTGTCGTCGCCGATGCGGAACTTGCCGGTGCGCTCGCCCGGCTCGAACAGCGCGGAAGGCGACAGGAACGTCCAATTCAGAACCTTTTCCTGACGCAAGGCGTCCAGGAACACCACGCCGCCGCGGGCTTCCGGCTTGTACGCGTCGGGGAATTCGGGGGTGTCGATCAGCATCTTGCCCGGCGCCACTTCCAGGCTGCCGGCGCCGCCGACCACCAGCAGGCGCGGCACGCCCGCGTCCTTCACGGCGGCCAGCAGCGGCTTGGCGTCGGCCGACACGAAGCGCGAGGCGCTGACCACCGCATCGTGGCCCTTGAGCAGCGGCGTCAGGCCGTGCGGATCGGTGGCGTCGCCCTGGGCGATGGTCAGGCCGGGCTGGGGATTGACGTCGCCCGGGTTGCGGGCGATGCCGGTCACCTGGTGGCCGCGCTTGAGTAGTTCGTCCGCCACGCGGGAACCCACGCGGCCGGTAATTCCGATCAAAGCGATTTTCATGGTCTTGCTCCTTGGAGGGTGGGCGCCGGGCGGGGGCCGCGAGTTGCGGTCCTTGCCTGCCCGGGCTCAGGCAAAGCCATACTATTCGGCCCGACGGCATCCAGGAACCCACGGGCATGGAAGAGTTTTTTGCAATCCATGCACCAATCGGATTCCCGTTCCTTTGGCCTCAAGCCGCGGCGCGCTGCGCCTGGTAGACCTGCAAATGCGCGTAGGCCGTGCGCAGCGTGGTGGCATCCACCGCCAGCGTGCGCGCGCGCCGCACCATGTCGCCGACGATGTGGTCGGCCTCGACCGGCAGGCCCTGGCGCAGGTCGCGGAACATCGAGGCGGTCATGGCCTGGGACGGGTCGGTCAGGATCTTGAGCGCGTTGGCGTCGGCCTCGGGCCGCACCGCGTGGCCGCTGGCGGCGGCAACCGCCTGCGATTCGCGCAGCAGGCCGCGCACGATGTCGGCGCCGTCGTCGGTGGCGGCGATCTGGCCGACCGTGCCGCGCATCAGGCAGGTGGCGGCGGCCAGCGTCGTCAGGAACACGTATTTTTCCCAGATATCCTGGTAGATGTCTTCGCTCAGGCGGCTGACGTATTCGCCGCCGGCCAGGGCCTCTGCCAGTGCCTCGCAGCGGGCGCTGCGGGCCGGGCCGGCGCGTTCGCCGAAGACGATGCTGGCGTGCTTGCCCAGGTGGATCACCTGGCCTTCGGGGCCGAGCGTGGCGTTGATCTGGCACAGGCCGCCCAGCACGCGGTGCGGCTCGAATTCGCGGTCCAGCACGTCGTACTGCAGCACGCCGTTCATGATGGGCAGCACCGCGGTGTCGGGACCCACGGCGGGGCGGATGGCGTCGATGGCGCTTTGCAGGTCATAGGCCTTGCAACTGAGCACCACCACGTCATAGAAGCCCTTCAGCGTGTCGGCGGTGGCCAGTTGCGGCTGCAGCGTGGCGTCGCCGAAAGGACTTTCGATGCGCAGCCCCTGTTCGCGCAGGCGCGCGGCGCGGGCCTCGCGCACCAGGAAGGTCACGTCCGCGCCCGCCTGGGCGGCGCGGCCGCCGAAATAGCCGCCGGTTCCGCCGGCGCCCAAGAACAACAACTTCATGCCTGTCTCCCCGGCCCGTCAAAGGCGCGGGCCGATGGAGCCATTATGCGCTCGTGGCGGCGCCGGGCGCGGGCCGAAACCGCGCGGGCGCCCATGGCCCGGACAGACGCCGCCGCGGCACGTCGTCAGGCCGGGTGCGCGTGCCGCGCCCAGGCTTCGTAGCCGCCGCGCAGCGCCCAGGTCTTGGGGTAGCCGGCGGCGCGCAGGCGCGCGGCCAGCATCGCGGCCGAAACCTCGTTGGGGCAGGCGCAATAGACCACGATATCGGCCTCCTCGCTGCCGGCTTCAAGCGCCGGCAGCGGGGCGCGCAGGTCAACGGCGATGGCGCCGGGGATGCGGTCTTCCTCGCGCACCGCCTCGGGGCGCACGTCGAACACCAGCGCCTGGCGGCCGTCCTGGCGCCACTGCATCAGCTCGTCCACCGACAGCCGCGGAATCACGCGCAGGTGGCGCTTGAGAACCCAGCGCCGCAGGGCGCGGGCGATGATGTACAGCGCCAGCACCGCCGCCAGCAGGGCCAGCCCCATGGGGCCGTAAGTGCCCAGCACGTCCAGCACGTCGTTGACCACGCCGTGGAACAGGCCGCCCAGCAGCAGGGCCGAGCCCGCCCAGATCATGGCGCCCACCAGGTCATAGGCCAGGAAACGGCGGTACGGCGTGCCGGTCAGGCCGGCCATCACGGTGGACAGGGCGCCGGCGCCGGGCAGGAACTTGCAGACCAGCAGGGCGCGCACGCCGATGCGCAGATACAGGCGCTGGGTCTGGCGGATGCAGGAATCCTGCGACAGCGACATCCTGCAGATCACGCCCAGCAGGCGCGAGCCGTAGCGCTGGCCAGCCGCGTACCAGAGCGAGTCGGCCAGCAGACAGGCGACGGTGGCCGCCAGCCACGGCACCAGCCAGCCGGCCGCGCCGGCCAGGGCACCGGCGGCGATCAGCATGGGATAGGCGGGCACGGGCAGGCCCGCCTGCTCGACCAGCACGTTGGCGAAGACGAGCCAGCCGCCGTACTGCTCGAGCAGCAATTGAATGTCTTGCATGATGGATTCCGGCTTGCCGCGCACGGGCGCGGCGCTATGCGGGAATTTTAGGCCCGCGGCCGCGCCGATGGCCGCATGGCGATAGGCCTCCAGGGCCTTTCGGGCCCATTTCAGCCGCAACAGGCTGTTCCACGCCGAAAAGTGTCCACGCACCGCAACGGTGCGCACCATGCTGGTGCCACGCTTGGCCGCCAGGGTGCCTATAATCGCGCCCGGCCATCAGGATTCCCCCGACTTGTCGCGGGAATGCCGCATGGCATACAACTTGCTTCGCCAGGACTGGCCGCGAACCCGCCCATTCGGATGGGGCGCGCCGCCCCGGCGCTCCCCCATCCGATGACCGATCCCACGCCCTCGACCCCGCCCGCCCAAGCGTGCCGCACCGCGACGCCCGGACATCGCCGCCATTCCTCCCATTCCCTTTCCATCCCCGCGAAGGAGACTTGCGCATGAAATCCCTTTCCCTCCCGGCCGCCGGCGGCATCGCCCGCCGTGGCCTGCTGAAGCTGGCCGCGGCCGCCGCCGGCGCGCTGCTGCTGTCGGCTGGCGCCCAGGCCCAGGCGCCCGCCAAGACCAAGGTTGCCGCCATCTACACGGTGCCGGTGGAACAGCAATGGGTGTCGCGCATCCACAAGGCGCTGACCGCCGCGCGCGACCGGGGTGAAATCGAATACACGTTCTCGGAAAACGTCACCAACGCCGACTACGAGCGCGTCATGCGCCAGTACGCCGAGCAGGGCAACAAGCTGGTGGTGGGCGAGGCCTTCGCGGTCGAGGCCGCGGCCCGCAAGGTGGCCAAGGACTACCCGCAGACCGCCTTCCTGATGGGTTCGTCGGGCAAGCCGCAGCAGCCCAACTTCTCGGTGTTCGACAACTACATCCAGGAACCGGCCTACCTGACCGGCATGATCGCCGCCGGCATGAGCAAGACCGGCAAGATCGGCCTGGTGGGCGGCTACCCCATCCCCGAAGTGAACCGCCTGATGCAGGCCTTCATCGAGGGCGCCAAGGAAATCAACCCCAAGACCGAATTCACCGTGACCTTCATCGGTTCGTGGTTCGATCCCCCGAAGGCCAAGGAAGCCGCCTTCGCCATGATCGACAAGGGCGCGGACGTGCTGTACGCCGAGCGCTTCGGCGTGTCGGACGCCGCCAAGGAGCGCGGCAAGCTGGCCATCGGCAACGTCATCGACACCCAGCCGCAGTACCCCGAGACCGTGGTGGCCTCGGCGCTGTGGAGCATGGAACCGACCATCGACGAGGCGCTCAAGCAGGTCAAGGCCGGCACCTTCAAGGCCGCCGACTTCGGCCAGTACTCGCTGATGAAATACAAGGGTTCGTCGCTGGCGCCGCTGGGCACCTTCGAAAGCAAGATCCCCGCTGACCTGATCGCCAAGGTGCAGGCCAAGCAGAAGGCCATCCTGGACGGCAGCTTCAGCGTGCAGGTCAACGACAAAGAACCCAAGTCGTCGGCACGATGAATCAAGCGCCTCTCGCCCTGCGGCTGGCAGGGATCACCAAACGCTTCGGCAGCCTGACGGCCAATGACGATGTCTCGCTGACGCTGGCGCAAGGCGAAGTGCTGGCCCTGCTGGGCGAGAACGGCGCCGGCAAATCGACCCTGGTGTCGATCCTGTTCGGCCATTACGTGGCCGACGCCGGCAGCATCGAAGTCTTCGGCCAACCCTTGCCGCCGGGCCGGCCCGACGCCGCGCTGGCGGCGGGGGTCGGCATGGTGCACCAGCACTTCACGCTGGCCGACAACCTGACCGTGCTGGACAACATCATGGTCGGCACCGAGTCGCTGTGGAAGCTGGCCTCGGGCCGCGGCCCGGCGCGCCGCCGCCTGGTGGAACTGGGCCAGCGCTTCGGCCTGGGGGTGGATCCGGACGCGCGCGTCGGCAGCCTGTCGGTGGGCGAGAAGCAGCGCGTCGAGATCCTCAAGGCGCTGTACCGCGGCGCCAAGGTGCTGATCCTGGACGAGCCCACCGCCGTCCTCACGCCGCAGGAAGTGCAGGACCTGTTCGCCACGCTGCGCGGCTTCGTCGACGAGGGCCTGGCCGTCATCTTCATTTCGCACAAGCTGGACGAGGTCATGGCCGTGTCGCGCCGCGTCGCGGTGCTGCGCCAGGGCAAGCTGGTGGCCGAGCGCGACACCGCCGCCACCACGCCGGCCGAATTGGCCGAGCTGATGGTGGGCCGCAAGGTCGCCATGCCGCACGCCGAAGCCATGGCGGCGGCCGGCCAGGCCGCGCCGGTGGTGACGCTGTCGCAGGTCACCGTGCGCGACCCGCGCGGCGGCGCGCCGCGCCTGGACAGCCTGGACCTGGTGGTGCACAAGCATGAGATCGTGGCCATCGCCGGCGTCGCCGGCAACGGCCAGCAGGCGCTCGTGTCGGTGCTGACCGGCCTGCGCCAGCCCGCCGACGGCACCATCCGCCTGGGCCCCGAACACGCCGCCGCCCCCACCACGCCGGCCGGCTGGACCGCCGCCCACGTGGGCCGCATTCCCGAGGATCGCCACGGCGAAGGCATGATCGGCGACAGCCCGCTGTGGGAAAACGCCATCGTCGAAGACCTGAAGGACCCGCGCTTCTCGCGCTTCGGGCTGATCCGCGCCAAGGCCGGCCGCGCCTACGCGGCGGCGCTGGCCAAGCAGTTCGACGTGCGCGCCGCCTCGCTGGATGTGCGCACCCGCAGCCTGTCGGGCGGCAACATGCAGAAGCTGATCCTGGGCCGCACCCTGGCGCGCGAACCGCGCTTCATCGTCGCCGACCAGCCCACCTGGGGCCTGGACATCGGCGCGGTGGCCTACGTGCGCGAACAGTTGCTGGCCGCGCGCCGGCGCGGCGCCGGCATCCTGCTGGTGTCGGAAGACCTGGAAGAGATTTTCGCGCTGGCCGACCGCATCGCGGTGCTGTGCGGCGGCAAGCTGGTCGCCGACAAGCCGGTCGCACAATGGACGCCCGCCACCGTCGGGCTGGCCATGACGGGCACGCGCGCCTGACGCCGTGCCCCCTCTACTGAGCATTTCTCGAATGAAACTGATCCTGGAACGCCGCCCCGAGCCCAGCCGCGCCGCGCTGGCCCTGGCCCCGATCGCGGCCATCCTCTTTACGCTGGCGGTGTGCACGCTGCTGGTGGCCTGGGCCGGCGCGCCGGTGGGCCGCACCTACGCGCTGCTGTTCGAAGGCGCGTTCGGCTCCAAGTTCGCACTGTCCGAAACCCTGACGCGCGCCACGCCGCTGATGCTGACCGGCCTGGCCTGCGCCGTGGCGTTTCGCGCGCGCTTCTACAACATCGGCGCCGAAGGCCAGTTGTACCTGGGCGCGCTGGCCGCGGTGGCGGTGGGCGGCCTGCATGACGGCACCGGCTTCGACCTGCCCCTGCCGGCGCTGTTCGGCGGCATGATGCTGGCGGCGGCGCTGGCCGGCGCCTTGCTGCTGCTGATCCCGGCGCTGCTCAAGACGCGCCTGGGCGTGGACGAAGTGGTGACCACGCTGCTGGGCAACTTCATCGTGCTGCTGTTCGTCTCGATGATGCTGGACGGCCCCATGAAGGACCCGATGGCGATGGGCTGGCCGCAATCGGTCGCGCTCAACCCCGACCTGGAGCTGGGCAAGCTGATCGAGCGCACCCGCGCCCACACCGGCCTGCTGTGGGCCGCCGGCCTGGCGCTGGGCCTGTGGCTGCTGAACCGCTACACGGTGTTCGGCTTCCAGATGCGCGCGGTCGGCGCCAACGCCCACGCCTCGCGCTTCCTGGGCCTGCCGGTCAACCGCGTGATGCTGGGCACGGCCATGCTGTCGGGCGCGCTGGCCGGACTGGCCGGCGCCATCGAGGTGGCCGGCCGCACCGGCTACGTCACGCTCGACATGTCGCCGGGCTACGGCTACACCGGCGTGGTGGTGGCCATGCTGGCCGGCCTGCATCCGCTGGGCGTGATCCTGGCCAGCGTCTTCGTGGCCGGCATGCTGGTGGGCGCGGACAGCATGAGCCGCGCCATCGCGGTGCCGAAC
The DNA here is from genome assembly GCA_019425465.1 of Colletotrichum falcatum. Taxonomy (NCBI): domain Eukaryota; kingdom Fungi; phylum Ascomycota; class Sordariomycetes; order Glomerellales; family Glomerellaceae; genus Colletotrichum; species Colletotrichum falcatum. Next base: position 98,881 of record SWKJ01000224.1, on the reverse strand, counting down.
TACATCGCCGACGTCATCGTCGCCACCTCGTTGCTCGCCATGCTGGTCGCGACGCTATTCGCGCAGTATCGCCTGCGCCGCAACCGGGCTTGAGGAGCACGCCATGGAATGGATGGACCTGTTGAGTTCCGCGGCCTTCTGGGTCGCGGTGTTGCGGCTGGCGACGCCGCTGATCCTGGGCACGCTGGGCGTGCTGCTGTGCGAGCGCGCCGGCGTGCTGAACCTGGGCATCGAAGGCATCATGGCCGCCGGCGCCTTCACCGGCTGGCTGGTGGTGTACCTGGGCGCGCCGCTGTACGTGGGCGTGCTGGCCGCCGCGCTGGCTGGCGCCGTATTCGGCCTGCTGCACGCGGTGCTGACGGTGCCGCTGGGCCTGTCGCAGCACGTCTCGGGCCTGGGCGTGACACTGCTGGCCACCAGCCTGAGCTACTTCGCCTACCGCGTCACGTTTCCCAGCGTGAACACGCCGCCCACCATCACGCCGTTCGCCGAAATGAAATTCCTGGACGGCATTCCGCTGATCGGCCCGGTGCTGGCCGGGCAGACGCCGATGACGCTGCTGGCGCTGGCCGCGGTGCCGATCCTGGCCTGGGTACTGAACCGCACTCCGGTCGGCCTGGCGATCCGCATGGTGGGCGAGAACCCCGCCGCCGCCGAGGGCCAGGGCCTGTCGGTGATCAAGCTGCGCATGGGCGCCATCGTCGCCGGCTCGGCGCTGATGGGCGTGGCCGGCAGCTTCCTGACGCTGGCGGCCTTCAACGCCTTCTTCTTCAACATGGTCAACGGCCGCGGCTGGGTCTGCGTGGCGCTAGTGGTGTTCGCCTCGTGGCGGCCTGGCAAGGCGCTGCTGGGCGCGTTGATCTTCGCCTTCTTCGACGCGCTGCAACTGCGGCTGCAGCAGGGTGGGGCGGCGCTGCCGGGGCTGCCCGAGCTGCCCTATCAGGTCTACCTGATGCTGCCCTATATTCTGTCCATCCTGGCCCTGGTGGTGATGGCGCGCCGCGCCGCCTACCCGCAGGCCCTGATGAAGCCCTACCGCAAGGGCGAACGGTGATCCACAAGGTTTGACTATGCTCGATCTGATCCTCAAGAACTGCACGCTGCCGGACGGCCGCCAGCACATCGACATCGGCGTGGCCCAGGGCCGCATCGTGGCGCTCGAACCGGCGCTGAGGGCCGAGGCCGCGCAGACCATCGACGCCGCCGGCCAACTGGTGACTTCGCCGTTCGTCGACGCCCACTTCCACATGGACTCGACCCTGTCGTTCGGACTGCCGCGCGTGAACCAATCGGGCACGCTGCTCGAAGGCATCGCGCTGTGGGGTGAACTCAAGCCGCTGCTGACGCAGGAAGCGCTGGTCGAGCGCGCGCTGGCCTATTGCGACTGGGCGGTGGCGCGCGGCCTGCTGGCGATCCGCTCGCACGTCGACGTGTGCGACCCGCGCCTGCTGGCGGTGGAAGCGCTGCTGCACGTGCGCGAGCAGGTCAAGCCGTACCTGGACCTGCAACTGGTCGCCTTCCCGCAAGACGGCGTGCTGCGCGCGCCTGGCGCGCTCGATAACCTGAAGCGCGCGCTGGACATGGGCGTGGACGTGGTCGGCGGCATTCCGCACTTCGAGCGCACCATGCAGGACGGCGCCGAATCGGTGCGCATCCTGTGCGAACTGGCGGCCGAGCGCGGCCTGCGCGTGGACATGCACTGCGACGAAAGCGACGACCCGCTATCGCGCCACATCGAGACGCTGGCCTATCACACGCAACGCCTGGGTCTGCAGGGCCGCGTCACGGGCTCGCACCTGACCTCGATGCACTCGATGGACAACTACTACGTGTCCAAGCTGATCCCGCTGATGCGCGAGGCCGGCGTGTCGGCCATCGCCAACCCGCTCATCAACATCACGCTGCAGGGCCGCCACGACACCTATCCGAAGCGCCGCGGCATGACCCGCGTGCCCGAGCTGCTGGCCGCCGGCGTGCCGGTGGCCTTCGGCCACGACTGCGTGATGGACCCCTGGTACAGCCTGGGTTCGGGCGACATGCTGGAAGTGGCGCACATGGGCCTGCACGTGGCGCAGATGACCGGGCAGGACGCCATGCGCGCCTGTTTCCAGGCCGTCACGGCCACGCCGGCGAAGATCCTGGGCCTGGACGAGACCGGGCTGGAAGTGGGCAAGCGCGCCGACATGGTGCTGCTGCAGGCCCGCGACCCGGTCGAGGCGCTGCGCCTGCGCGCCACGCGCCTGATGGTGCTGCGCGCTGGCGAGGTGGTGGCGACGACGCCGCCGGCCACGGCGACGTTGAACCTGCCGGGGCGACCGGGGCAGGTGAGTTTTCAGGTGCGCTGAGGATGTAGGGGGGACTGGCCCATAGCGGCTTCGGCTTTGTGCTGTCCCCCTCCGAATGGAACAGCGACCAACCGACAGAAGCCTTTGCGTCAGAACAGGCCCGCGGCGTTGACGTGGGGGCACCCGTATTCTCCGCCATGGTGCTCAAACCCGACACGCTCAAGACGGTGTCTTGGGTCACCGCAACCAATCGCGACATGGTGACGCGGCACGGTTTACCCGTCCCCATATAAGAAGGGGTCCGCATGAGCGGTCCCAGAGGGGCAATTAGTGATAAAAGGCCAAAAAGGGTAAAATTGACCAACAGGCCATCAAGGCCGATTCGAAGGCCTCATTGGGAGAACGATCATGGCTGTTTCCGCATTGCTCGCTGAACCTATCGCCCGCCTGCCGGCGAAGCCTGCTTCGGCAGTCAAGAAGGACGGCTGGCGGGGTGTCGTCCGCAGTCTTGCCGCCGCCGAAGGAAAGCTCGTCGTCACAAACCACGATGAGCCGGAGGCCGTGATCATGACGGTGGCCGAGTACACGCGCATCATAGACGCGCTGAACGCTGCCCAGGCCGCCGTGCCGGACCCGGTCGAAGAGCTGCGCCGCAGCTTCGATCAACGACTTGCCGCGCTGTCCGCCCCCGACGCGGCTGAGCGCCTGCGAAGCGTTATGCGCAACCCAGGCCCGTTGGCTGGCCGAGTTAAGGCCGGCTCCACGTTTTGATGGAACGCCCAATTCTGTATGTGCTGGCGGGAGTGAATGGCGCCGGCAAAAGCTCAGTGGGCGGCCATATCCTGACTCAGGCCGGCATGGCCTGGTTCAACCCTGACACCTTCGCTCGTGAGCTTGTACAGCGCTTGGGCCGGTCCCAAGATCAGGCCAATGCGGAAGCGTGGGCGGAAGGGGTGCGGCGGCTGGACGCGGCAGTCGCGGCGGGCGGGTCGTTCGCCTTCGAGACCACCCTGGGCGGCCAGACCATCGTGGAAAAGCTCATCGCCGCGGCGTCGACCCACGATGTGCTGGTCTGGTACTGCGGCCTGCGCGACGCCGAGCACCATATTGCGCGTGTGCAGGCCCGGGTGGCGCGCGGTGGCCACGACATCCCCGAAGAACGCATCCGCGAGCGCTGCAAGACGTCCTACCGCAATCTGCTGAAATTGATGCCGCACCTGGTCAGTCTGCGGGTCTACGACAACAGCGTGGACGTAGAGCCTGGCGAGGCCGTACCTGAGCCGGCTCTGGCCCTCTACGTGGACGATGGCCGGGTGCTCTATCCCACTTCGCTAGCGGAGATGCGGGACACGCCCGATTGGGCGAAGCCGCTCGTTGAGGCCTCGTTGTCGGCCAGCGAGTAGTGCAGCCTGCGTACCGACGGTGGGGGGGGCCGTGTTCTTTACCTCCCGAACATCCAGCGTGCCCGTCCTGAGCGCGTTTCGGCCTTCCAGCGCCGCGCGCTCGCTGCTGGATATCGCCCCGCCGACCAAGGTCGTGTTTCGCGCGATATCCAGTTGGAAGCCGCCGTCGCCCGCCTTCAGGCCGACCTGCTCGCTGGCGGATCGAAAGTCGCTGTTCATCCGGCCTTGGGCGACGTTGCCCGACACCGAATCCTGGCCCGCGTTTCCAGGAACTGCCCGACCTGCTTCTGAGCCTCCGACGCAATCTCGAACCCCGCCTCGATCTTCTCCTTGTCGAAGATCGGCTTGAGCGCATTCAACGTATCCGACGACGTGTCGCGATTCAGCGCGGCGACCGTTTGCACCGCCGTCATCCCCGTCAAATCCTGCTGCGCGGCCTCATCACGGATCACGACGCTGCCGCCGCTGATCGCGCTGCGCGTGGTCGAGCTGGCATTGCCGGAAGCGCGCGCGACAACAGGCAGGCCCGCCGACGCCCCGCTCTTGTCGCCCGGGTCCCGCGCCTTGTCGGCCCCGCCCGCCGCCTGGCCACCGAGATCGGCAGGGTCTGCGCCAGCACGGGAGTCCAGACCTGCGAGAAGACCACGGACCATACGATCAGGGAACGGAACTTGGACATCATGCGTACTCGGTTGAACCGAGGATGGGCTGGCGTTGTGAATGTCTCGACAACGCAAGGCGGCGGGGTTCCGGCGTCGTCCCCGCCCACATAGGCGCGCCAGCGCTTGCCCGTGCCGGGCTTGATGATGATGATGTCGGAGTCGCCCAGTTCAGGGCCGGGCGCGCGGCGGCGGCGAACCCAGGGCACAGCGTCAGGCTGGCGGCGCTGTGCGCGGCGGCCCGCTTGTGACGCCGCCAGCCTCGCCGCGCACCATGATGGCCGCGGCAAGAGGGCTCGATATTGCGGATGAAAACCTGACTGGCTGGCACGCTACGAATTCCCGAAGGCCGAACTTGCCGGCCCATCCAAAGCACTTCCTTGTCAACGCGCCGATTATCAACAGCGAGGAAGCGCAAAACCGGGAAAATGCATCGCGGAATAACGAAATAAGGCGTGTCCGAGGCCGGACCTCGCCTTCACCCGCCGCTGTCAGGGTCGCGACGGGAGGCCACTCGAAAGATCCGGCAGCACGCTGCCGGATCGTTGTGGCCGGTCAGGCTTCCGACGCCGGCCCGCCGACGTATCCCGGCCGCTTCGCGGCCGTGACGATGATCTCGACCAGCAGATCGGGCGAGGCCAGCTTGGCCTCGCAGGTCGCGCGCGTCGGCAGCGCATTGGCCGGGGCCCACTCGGCCCACACCGCGTTCATGCCGGCGAAATCGCGCTCGATGTCCTTGAGCCAGATCTGCACCGACAGCAGCCGGGTCTTGTCCGAATCGGCCCGCGCCAGATAGCCGTCGATCTTGGCCAGCACGTCGCGCGTCTGCGCGGCGATGCCGCCTTCGGCCGACGAGGTCACGCCCGCGACGTACACGGTGTTGCCGTGAATCACGATGCGGCTCAGGCGCTCGTTGGAATCCTTGCGCACGATGTCATTCATGAGTGCTGCTCCTTTGAAGTGGATGCCGGCGCGCCCGCGGCGCCGGCGAAACGATCGATGGCGAACGGCGCGATCGGCAGATCGGTCGCGCCAGTGGTGATCAGATCGGCCATGATACGGCCGACGATCGGGCCCAACTCGAAGCCGTGGGCCGAGAAGCCGAAGGCGTGGAAGGCGCTGTCGTAACGCTGGCTGCGCCCGATCACCGGGATCTCGTCGGGCATGGCGGCCTCGATGCCGGCCCAGCCGCGGTTCACGACCGCTTGCCGCATGTGCGGAAACAGGTCGCAGACGGTGCGCGCCCCCTCGGCCAGTGAACGGAAGTCCAGCTCGGTCCATTCCGCGTCGCGATCGACCCAGGCGCGGCGGCCACCGCCGATCAGCACGGTGCCGTTGGCGCGCTGCTTGAACGACAGCGGCCGGCCGGTGCCCAGCACCACCGCGTCCAGGAAATGATCCATGCGCAGCGTCACCAGCATCATCGGGCTGATTGCGATTAGCGGCACCGGCTCGCCCCATTCGGCGGCGATGCGGTCCGCCCAGGCGCCGGCGCAGTTGAGCACCTGCGGCGCGGTGTAGACGCCGGCGTCGGTTTCGACCCGCCATTGCCCATGCTCATGCACGGTGCGCAGCACGCGCACGCCTTCCACGAAGCGCGCCCCCAGGCTGGCGGCCTTGCGGCGGAACGCCAGCGTGGTGCGGTAGGGATCGGCGGCGGCGTCCTCGCGCGCGATCAGTCCGCCTTGCACCGTGGGCGTCAGCGCGGGAATCATCGCCAGCAATTCGTCACGGTCGATCCATTGTTCATGCGTGTAGCCATGCCGTTGCATGGTCGCCAGGCGCGCGCGCAGCGCTGCCGCGTCGGCCTCGTTCTCGGCCACGCGCACCTGCCCATGCTGTTCGAAACCGCAATCGTCATCGACCAGCTCGCCAATGCGATACCAGAGCTCGCGCGAGGCCAGCGCCAGCGGCACTTCGGCCAGGTGCCGCGCCAGGGTGCGCACACCGCCGGCGTTCACGCCCGAGGCATGGCGACCGACGTAGTTCTTCTCGATCACCAGCGCCGGCACGCCGGCGCGCGCCAGGTGCAGCGCCGCCGAACTGCCGTGCAGGCCGCCGCCGATGATGATGACGGCGGCCGAGCGCGAAGCGTCCGTCATGGCGGGCTCCTATTTCTTGAGCCGCACCACCGCCTGGCGCGACTCGTCGGTCTGCGGCAGCGACGCCAGCTCGCCCAGCGTCAGCGGCTTGGTCGGAAAGCGCAGGCGGTAGTAGCCCACTTCCGGCACCGGCACGCCGCGTTCCTCGGCGATGATCTCCGACACCGTCAGGCCGCAGAAGCGTCCCTGGCACGGCCCCATGCCGCAGCGCAGGAAGGCCTTCATCTGGTTCGGGCCGCTGCAACCGAGCTTGACGGTGTCGCGCACCTGCGCCGCCGTCACTTCCTCGCAACGGCAGACGATGGTGTCGCCGGTGGGGCGGCGGAAGGTCTCGGGCGCCTTGTACAGGGCATCGAAGAACTCGCGTCCGCGCACCGACCGCGCCAGCGCGGCACGCGGCGCGGCGGCCTCGCTGTCGCGCCGCGCCGCATCGATGCGGCCCAGCAGGTGCGCGGCCTGCAACGCCGCCAGCCGGCCGCGCTGTTCAGCCGCCAGCGCGCCGGCGATGCCGGCGCCATCGCCCGCCATGCCGACGCCATCGACCGAGGTCAGGCCCCAGTCATCGACGTCCGGTTCCCAGCAATCGAGCGCCGCGTTCCAGCGATGCTCGGCGCCGATGGCGCGCGACAGGTTGACGTTGGGCACCACGCCCTGGTGCAGCATCAACTGCTGCGCCGGCAAGGTCTTGGTGACGCCGCCGGCGGTGTAGCGCACGCTTTCCAGCTTGTTCTCACCCAGCGCTTCCAGCGCCGTCACGCCCTTGATGATGGGTACCGCCGCCTTGACCGCGCGCAGCAGCGACAGCCCCTTGCCCAGATACGGCGAACGCAGGAAGTCCCACACCTTGGGCAGGGCCTGGCGCAGACGGCCGGGCGGCGTGGTTTCGAGCAGCGCGTCGATCTTGACGCCGGCGTTCAGGTACTGCCACGCCACCAGGTACAGCAGCGGGCCGCAGCCGGCCAGCACCGTGCGGTCGGCCGGCACCATGCCGGCCGACTTCAACAGGATCTGCGCCGCGCCGGCGGTGATGACGCCGGGCAAGGTCCAGCCGGGAAGCGGGAACGGCCGCTCCTGCGCGCCGGTAGCCAGCAGCAGGCGCCGCGCATGCAGGATGCGCGCTTCGCCGGCCACCGAGTACGCCACCTCGAAGCCGCGTTCCGGCTCGGGCGCGGTGCGCTCGGCCACCGCCCACACGGTCGCGCCCGGCTCATAGCGCGCGCCCGACTGCCTGAATGGCTCGACCAGTGAAGCGCCATGCCAGTAGTCCGGCCCCAGCACGGCACGGTTGGTGACCGGCGTGGTGGTGATGGCGCGGTAGATCTGTCCGCCCGGCGCGGATTGCTCATCCAGCAGCACCGTATCCACCCCCAGCCGGGCGGCCGTGGTGGCGGCAGCCAACCCGGCGGGACCCGCGCCCACCACCAGCAAATCGCATTGCGTCGTCTCGATCATGCCTGCACCTTGCGCGCGCCAAGCTGGCGCTCGATCTTCATGCCGTCACGCACGGCCGTCATGCAGCCCTGCTGGTTGGCCTGGCCATCGATCGTGACCAGGCAGTCGTAGCACACGCCCATCATGCAATAGGGGCCGCGCGGCACCTCACCCACCGCGGTGTCGCGACAGGCCTGCATGCCGCCGGCGAACAATGCCGCGGCCACGCTGTCGCCGGCGCGGCACTGCAGTTCGGCGCCATTCACCGTCACCCGCACCGGCGCGCCCTGCGCCTGGCGCTGCGCCTCGTCAAGCCTCTTGAACATGAAACCTCCGGGTCGAGAAGGGCGCCATGTCGTCGGCCAACTGGCCGGCGGCGATCATGGGCGCCAGTTTGAGCGCGTGCGCGGCCGCCAGGGTGACGCCGCTGTGACAGGTGGCGACGAAGGCGCCAGGGCACGTCTCGGATTGTTGATAGATGGGGAAACCGTCCTTGGACATCACCCGCAGCGCGGCCCAGCTACGCACCACCCGCACCTCGCGCAGGGCGGGCAGGGTGCGCACGGCGCGGTCGGCCAGCGTGCCCAGGATCGGCAGGCCCACCTGGTTGTCCACATAGCCGGCCTCTTCCTGCGAATCGCCGATCAGCCAGGTGCCTTCGTCGGTCTGGCGCAGCGTGGACAGTGGCGTTTCCAGCAGGCGTCGGGTGCGCTCCAGCACCACGATCTGGCCGCGCTGCGGCCGCACCGGCACCGTCAGGCCGACCTGTTCGCCCAGCGCCTTGTTCGACAGTCCGCTGGCCAGCACCAGCTTGCGCGCCCGCACCGTGCCGGTGGGCGTGGTCACCTCGAACACGCCATCGCGCTGGCGGATCTGCTGCGCCGGGCAGCGCGGCAGGTAATCCACAGCCCGCTGTGCAAAACTCATGTGCAGGGCCCGCAGCAGCTTGAGCGGATTGGCGATGCCGTCCACCGGCGTCCAGGTGGCGCCGCGCACCTCGGGGCCGATGCCGGGCACCATGTCGGCAAGCTCGTGGCGGTCCAGCATTTTCCAGTCGTACTGCGCCATGCCGGGCTGCGCCAGCAGCGTGCGCATGAAGGTGGCGCGCGCTTCCATCTCTTCGTCGCTCAACAGCGCGTGCAGGCCGCCGCGCTGTTCCAGGTGCACGTCCACGCCGGTCTGCTCCCGCAGCTCGGCCGCCAGTTGCGGCCAGGCGCCGGCCGAGGTCATGGTCCACACGCCGTAGCGCGGCAGGCCCATGCCCTTGCTCTGCACCCAGACCAGCCCGAAGTTGCCGCGCGAAGCGCGATAGGCCACGTCGCCTTCGTCCAATACCGCGACGTGGTCCAGTTCGCGCCGCAGCCCGTAGGCCACGGCCGAGCCGACCAGGCCGCCGCCGATCACCACGGCGTCGTAGACGCCGCGATGCGCCGGCGCGCGCGGCGCCTGTTGTATTTCTTCCGTCATTAGCGTCCCTTTCCGACAAACAGCTTTTCCAGGCCGACCAGGCGGTCCAGGATGAAGATGGCGATGATGGTCACATAGATCAGCACGGCCGACACCGCCGTCACCAGCGGGTCGATGGTGTCCTCGATGTGCAGGAAGATGCGCACCGGCAGCGTGGTGGTGGACGGCCAGGCGATGAAGATCGACATGGTCAACTCGTCGAAGCTGGTGATGAAGGCGATCACCCAGCCGCTGACCACGCCCGGCAGCAGCAGCGGCAGCACCACGCGCCGGAACGCGGTCCAGTGTGACGCGCCCAGCGACTGCGCCGCGCGCTCCAGCGCCGGATCGATGCCGGTGGCCGAGGCCAGCACCAGCCGCAGCGCATAGGGCATCACCAGGATCACGTGCGCCACCACCAACCCCACGTAAGTGCCGGCCAGGTCCACCGTGGTGAAGAACTTCAGGAAGGCCAGCCCCAGCACCACGTGCGGAATCATCAGCGGCGACAGGAAGAACGCCACCAGCGCCTCGCGGCCGCGGAAGCGGTTGCGCGACAGCGCCAGCGCGCTCGGCACCGCCAGCGCGATCGCCAGCGTGGCCGACAGCGTGCCCAGCCCCAGGCTGAACCAGAACGCCTCGATGAAGCGCGGGTTGTCGAGAATGGCGCGGAACCAGCGCAGCGACAGCCCCCCGCTGGGCAGCGAAATGAAGCCTTCGGACGTGAACGCCACCGCGCACACCATCACGATGGGCGCCAGGATGAACAGGATGAAAAGCGTATGGAACAGCAGGCCGATGGGACCGTTGCGGAAGTTCATGTCAGGCCCCCGACGGATTGAAGACCGCGCCATAGCGGCGCTCGATCAGCCGGTTGGCCGACAACAGCACCACCACGGTCGCCACCAGCAGCACCACCGCCAGCGCCGCGCCCAGCGGCCAGTTGAGCGTGTTCAGGAACTCGTCGTAGGCGGCGGTGGCCACGTTCTTCAGGCGCCGGCCGCCAATAATGGCGGGCGTGGCGAAGGAACTGGCGGCCATCGCGAACACCATGATCGAACCCGACAGGATGCCCGGCATGACCTGCGGCACGATCACGCGACGGATCACGGTGAACTGGCTGGCGCCCAGCGACAGCGCGGCGGCCTCGGTCGACGGATTGATCCGCTGCAACGACGCCCACACCGCGATCACCATGAACGGCACCAGCACATGCGTGAGCGCGATGCCCACGCCCAGGTTGCTGTACATCAGGTCGATCGGCGTAGCGATCAGGCCGATGCCCATGAGCGCCTTGTTGATGAGTCCGGTGGACCCGAACAGCAGCGCCCAGCCCAGCGTGCGCACCACCACCGAGATCAGCAGCGGTCCCAGCACCACCATCAGGAACAGGCCCTTCCACGGATTGGCCATGCGCGACAGCACGTAGGCCTCGGCCGTGCCCAGCACCAGGCAGGCCAGCGTCACCAGCGCCGCCACGCCGAAGGTGCGGGCGTAGATCTCGTAGTAATAGCCGTCGCTGAAAATCTCGATGTAGTTCTTCCAGGTGAAGGTGACCTGCATGCCGCCGTAGAACTGGAAGTCGAAGAAGCTGATCAGCAGCACCAGCGCCATCGGCACCACCAGGAAGGTGGCGTACACCGCCAGCGCCGGCGCGCTCAGCAGCCAGGGGTTGGCGCGCGCGCTCATTTTGCCGGCTCCTGGCCGGCCACCGCGCACATGTCCTGCGCGCGCCAGCGCAGATGTACCGTCGCGCCCTCGGCGGGCACCGGCACGCCATCGTTCTGGCGGATCACCATGACTTCGCCCACCGAGGTCTCGACCTGGCACAGCCAGTGGTTGCCCTGGAACACGCGCGTCTTCATGCGGCCGGGCAGGGCACAGGCGCCGGCCTCGGCGAACAGGATCTTCTCGGGCCGCACGATCACCGCGCCCTGCGGCACGGGCTGCCCGTCCATGGCGATGTGGGCCTCGCCGATGCGCGCCCGCACCTCGCCGTCATAAGACTGCGGCGTGGGCGTGAACACATTGGCCTTGCCCAGGAAGCCGCCGACGAAGCGGTTCGACGGCCCTTCATACGCGGCGAACGGCTCGGCCACCTGCTCGACCCGGCCCTGGTTCATCACCACGATGCGGTCGGACAGCGCCAGCGCTTCGGACTGGTCGTGCGTCACCAGGATGGTGGTGGTGCCGACGGTGCGCTGGATGCTGCGCAGCTCCAACTGCATTTCCTCGCGCAGCTTGGCGTCCAGGTTCGACAGCGGCTCGTCCAGCAGCAGCACGCTGGGGCGAATCACCAGCGCGCGCGCCAGCGCCACGCGCTGCTGCTGGCCGCCCGACATGCGCGCCGGATGGCGGTCGGCCAGATGCGACAGGCCCACCAGCTTGAGCGCCTCGGCCACCCGCGCCTGCCGCTCGTCCTTGCCGACCCGCTGCATCTCCAGGCCGAACGACACATTCTCGGCCGCGGTCATGTGCGGGAACAGCGCGTAGTTCTGGAACACCATGCCCAGCCCGCGCTTGTTCGCGGGCGTGCGGCTGACGTCCTTGCCGTCCAGCACGATGCTGCCGCCGCTGGGCTCGACGAACCCGGCGATCATCTGCAGCGTGGTGGTCTTGCCGCAGCCCGACGGCCCCAGCAGCGAGATGAACTCGCCGCGTTCGACCGACAGACTCAGGTCCTCGACCGCCGTCAGGTCGCCGTAGCGCTTGGACAGGCGGTTCAATACGAGATAACTCATGGATGCTCCCGCTGGCGGCGCGCCCGCGCCGCCGTTGCGTCCTGGTGTATGAACCTCAACGCTCGATTTCACGCGTCCAGCGCTTGTTCCAGTCGTCCCGGTTCTGGTTGACCGTGTCCCAGTCGATCACGATCAGGTCGGCGGCGCGCTTGCCGATCGGCAGCGGCACGCGCGGATCGTCGGCCACCTTGGCCTGCTTGTTGACCGGGCCATAGCCGTAGGCGCTGGCCAACTGCTCCTGCACCTTCGGGCTGACCAGGTAGTTGACGAAGGCCTGCGCCAGCGGATTGGCATTGGCCTTGGCCACCGGGCATACCGACGACAGCAGCGCGTAGGCGCCTTCCTGCGGATAGACGAAGCCCACCGGGAAGCCAGTGTCGGCGAAGGCCTTGACGCGGCCACTGCCCCACACGGCGATGGTGGCCTGGCCACTGGAGAACAGCTCGGTCATCTTGCCCGGCGACGGTTCGTACACCAGCACGTTGGGGCCGACCTCGTCCTTGAAGGTCTTGAAGCCGGCGTCGATCTTCTTCTCGCCGCCGCCGCCCTCGCGGGCATACTCGACCAGCGCGTGCAGGCCGTAGGTGTTGTTCAGCGGCGGCACCACCAATTGCTTTTTGTACTTGGGATCCTTCAGGTCCTTCCAAGAGGTGGGCGCGGCCCACTTGCGCTCGTCGAAGACCTTCTTGTTGTACATGATGCCGGTGGCGACGATGCCGATGGCAACCGCCTTGTCGTCCTTGTAGCGCGCGGTGCCGTAGATGTCGTCGGCCGGCAGGCCCTGGATGGGCGCGCAGAATCCCAGCGCGATGGCCTGGTACATGGGACCGTCGTCGATGATGGCGACGTCGATCTGCTGGTTGCTCTTCTGCGCCTGCAGGCGCGCCACCGTATTGGTGGAGTTGCCGGCCACGTAATCCAGCTCGACGCCGTGCTGCTTGGCGAAGGGCGGGAAGATGTCCTTGCGCATGATGTCTTCAAACGAGCCGCCGTAGCCGGCCACCACCAACTTCTGCTGCGCCTGCGCCGTGGCGCATACACCGACGGCCACTGTGGCCGCCGCCAGGACTGCGAGTACCTTGCCCATGAAAACCCCCGTTTATTGGAAGAGAACTGCAAGAACTGCCGGTGCTGCCTGAATCCGGGGATGGACTCGCCGCAGAAAAAAATGCGGACCCGCTTGCCCCGCGACCTCATGTCCGCCGTACAATTTGTCCGTACATGAATGTCCGGACAAATAATGGATCCGCGAGGCGGGCCCTGTCAATGGGTTATTGTCCGTACAAACCCCGATAGAACGAGAAAAGGAGCCACCCCATGACCCGATCCTCCGAACGCGCGCCCGACCCGGCCGCCGCGCGCGAGGCCCGCGGCCAGGCCACGGGGCCGGACGACGAGGCTGGCGGTCCACGCTACAAGAGCATCTACCAGCAGTTGGCGCGCGACATCGGTAGCGGCCGCTACCCGGTCATGACGTTGCTGCCGACCGAACACGAACTGTGCGAACAATTCGGCGCCAGCCGCCACACCATCCGCGAGGCCATCCGCATGCTGACGGTGGCCGGCATGGTGTCGCGGCGACCCGGCGTCGGCACGCGCGTCGAAACCGCCCACGCCAGCACCCGCTTCACCCAACGCATCTCGCAGTTCCCGGACCTGCTGCAATACGCGCGCAACGCCGCGCTGCTGGTGCAGGAGGTGCGCACCATCAAGCTCACCAAGCGGCTGGCCGAGAGCCTGGGCGCCGAGGCCGGCCAGCCGTGGCTGCACATCAACTCCATCAAGACGCTGGGCGACCAGGACACACCGGTGGCGTGCACGCTGATCTACGCCGATCCGGCGCATTCCGATCTGCGCGCCGACATCCAGCCGCGCATTTCGCTGCTGCGGCTGATCGAAGATCATTTCGGCAACCGCATCCACGAGGTCAACCAGGAATTCTCGGCCACGCCCATCGCGGCGGGGATCGCCAGACAGCTCCAGGTCGAACCGCAGACGGCGGGCTTTGTCATCACCCGCCGCTACTACGGCAGCGGCGGGGTGCTGCTGCTGGCCACGATCACCACTTTTCCGCATGACAAGATGAAGTACTCGATGTCGCTCAACGTGGCGTAGCGGGGGCTTCGTAGCCATAGGCCGCGCGCGCCGCTTCCGGGCTGATCTTGCCGTCGGCCAGGTCGCGCTCGATGCGGTTGCGGGCCCGCTCGGCCGCGGGGCCGTAGCCGCCCGCGCCCGGGGTCTCGATGCGCACGCTCTCGCCCGGCGCCAGCGTGATGTTGGCGGTCTTGGAGAACAGCTCCTCTTGGGCGGGCGTGCCGAAATTGCGCACCAGCCGCGCTCGGCGGCCGTCTGCGCCGCCATCGACACCGGCGGCCACGCCCACCGTGTGGCTGTCCGAGCGCGCCGAGAAGACGATGCCGGGTCCGACCGCGCGGATCTGCTTGGCGATACCCATGCCGCCGCGGGTGCGGCCGGCGCCGCCGGAATCGGGGATCATGGCGTACTCGTCCATCAGCAGCGGATACTCATTTTCCAGCGCCTCCACCGGCAGGTTGGACGTGTTGGTCATGTGCACGTGCACCGCGTCCATGCCGTCGGCATCGAAGCGCGCGCCGGCCCCGCCGCCCAGCGTCTCCAGGTAGACGAAGTGCCCGGCGCGCTCGCGCCAGCGGCCCGAGAACACGATCGCCGGGCAGCAGTCGTTGCTGGACGCCATGGTCTTTTCCGCCGGCAGCAGGCCGCGGAACGCACCGAAGATGGCGCCCGCGACCTTCTGCGCGGTGATCGAGCGCGCGCCCACCGCCGCCGGATGCTCGGGATTGGTGATGGTGCCGACCGGGGCGGACACGCTGATCGGGTCGAACAGGCCGGCGTTGGGCGCCAGGTCCGGATCCAGCAGCGCCTTGACCGCGTAATACACGCAGGCCCGCAGCGCGTTGAACGGCAGGTTCATGGCGCCGCGCGCCTGCTTGCCGGAACCCTCGAAATCGAAATGCAGGCGGTCGCGGCTGACCGTCAGCGTCACCTGGATCGGCACCGGATCGCCGCCCATGCCGTCATCGTCCAGATCGCTGCGGAAGGTGTAGCTGCCCTGCGCCAGCTCGCCGATGCGGTTGAGCAGGCGGCGGCGCGTATACGTGATGACGTCATCCACCGAGCGCAGCACGGCCGCCAGCCCCATCTGCCGGATCAGGCCCTGCACCGCGGCCGCGCCACGGCGGTTGGTGGCCATCTGCACGCGCAGGTCCAGCACCCGTTCCTCGGGGTCGCGGGTGTTGGCGCAGATCAGGCGCAGCAAATCCTCGTCCACCTCGCCGGCGCGCGCGATGCGGCAGGCGGGAATGCGGATGCCTTCCTCGAAGATCGACTTCAGGCCGCCGGCGATCGACCCTGGCACCGCGCCGCCCACATCGGAATGGTGGGCGATGTTGGCGGCGAAAAAGCGCAGCGTGCCTTCCCAGAACACCGGCGTGACGATGTTGATGTCGGGCAGGTGGCTGCCATCGGCCAGGTAGGGGTCGTTGCAGATGAACACGTCGCCGTCGCGGATCTGATCGATCGGGAAGGCGCACAGTATCGCGCCCATGGCGCCATCCAGCGAGCCCAGGTGCAGCGGGATCTGCGTGCCCTGCGCCACCAGCCGGCCGGCGGCGTCGAACAGCGCCACCGAGCAGTCCTTGCGTTCCTTGATGTTGGTCGAGAACGAGGCCCGCACCAGCGTGTTGTTCATGTCTTCGGTGATCGACAGCAGGCGGTTGCAGAACACCTCCATGCCGACCGGATCGGCCAGGGCCACGCCGGTGTCTTGATTGGCTTCATGGGCTTCACGCATGCGAGCCTCCTTGCAAATGGATGATCAGGTTGCCGTAGGCGTCGACCTCGACGTCCTGGCCGGCGCCGATCACGGTGGTCGAACTCATTTCCTCCAGCAGCGCCGGGCCGCGGAAGCGCGCCCCGGTGGGCACGCGGTCGCGGTCATAGACCGGCGTGTCCAGCCAGCCGTGGCGCTCGCCGAAATAGGCGCGGCGTTCGCCGATGCGGGCGCCGTCCAGCGTGCCATCGACCTGGCGCGGCGCCAGCGGCGCCTTCACCACCTGGCCCACCGCCTGCATGCGGCAGTTGATGATCTGCACCTTGCGGTCATCGACGGTGTAGCCGTACTCGCGCTCGTGCGCCTCGGCGAAGCGGCGCGCGAACTCGGCGTAGCCGCCGGCGCCGGTATCGTCCAGCGCCACCTGCACTTCGAAGTTCTGGCCCTCGTAGCGCGCGTCGATGGCGCTGCGGTACAGGCGCAGCGCCGGTTCCACGCGTTCTTCTTCCAGCCAGCGCTCGGCCTGATCGCGCAGCCCGTCGAAGATCGTCGATACGCCGTCCCAGCTTTCCGCGCTGGCCAGCGCGATCTCGCTGCGCACGAAGTCGAACGAGATGTCGCTGAGCAGGATGCCGCGCGCGCACATGGTGCCCGGCTCCTGCGGCACGATCACCGTGGGGATGCCGCATTCCTCGGCCACCTCGACCGCGTGCAGCGGGCCCGCGCCGCCATAGGCATACAGGGCGAATTGCGACAGGTCGTGGCCGCGCTCGGTCGACACGGCGCGGATGGCGCGGCTCATGTTGGCCGCCGCGATGCGCAGGATGCCTTCGGCCGCGGCCTCGCGCGTCAGGCCCAGCGGCCGCGCCACGCGTTCGTCGATCACCTGGCGCGCGGCCTCGGCGTGCACCGGCATGCGGCCATTCAGCAGCGCCACCGGATTCAGGCGCTGCAAGGCGATCTCGGCATCGGTGATGGTCGGCTCGGTGCCGCCGCGGCCGTAGCCCACCGGCCCCGGCACCGCGCCGGCGCTGTGCGGCCCGACCTTCAGCGCGCCCGCGTCGTCGAGCCAGGCGATGCTGCCGCCGCCCGCGCCGATCACGTGGATGTCCACCATCGGCGTCTTCACCGGATAGCCCGCCACCTGGCGGTGCGAGGTGAACAACGGTCGGCCATCGCAGATCAGCGACACGTCGGTGCTGGTGCCGCCGACGTCGAACGTCACCAGGTTCAGGCTGCCGATGGCGCGACCCACCGCGGCCGCGCCCACCACGCCGGCGGCCGGCCCCGACAGGCAGGTGCGCACCGGATACTGGCGCACCGTGGCGATCGACATCAGGCCGCCGTTGGAATGGATGGTGTGCGGCTCGTGGCCGATATCCAGCTCGCGCACGCGCTGCAGGAAGCGTTCCAGGTAACGCGCCATCTTCGGCCCCACCGCCGCGTTCAGCACCGTGGTCGACAGGCGTTCGTATTCGCGGAACTCCGGCAGCACGTCCGACGACAGGCTGATATACGCATCGGGCATTTCCTCGGCCACGATGCGCGCGGCCTGTTGCTCGTGCGCCGGGTTGCGGTAGGCATGCAGGAAGCAGATGGTCACGGCATCGATGCCGGCGGCGGCAAAGCGCTGCGCCGCCGCCCGCACCGCGTCCCCATCCAGCGGCGTCAGCACCTCGCCTTGCGCATTGACGCGTTCATTAACCTCGGCGCGGAACTCGCGCGGCACCGCCACCGGCGGCTTGCCGACGCTGTAGTCGTACAGGTGCGGCCGCGTCTGCCGGCCGATCTCCAGCACGTCGCGAAACCCCTGCGTGGTGATCAGGCCGACGCGCGCGCCCTTGCGCTCGATGATGAGGTTGGTCGCCACCGTGGTGCCATGGCCCACATGCGACACCTGCGACGGCGCCACGCCATGGTCCTTGAGCATCTGCGCGATGCCGGTGGCGATGGCTTCCGATGGGTCCGACGGCGTCGACGGCACCTTGTGAAAATGCACGATGCCTTGATCTTCGTCGATCATCGTGAAGTCGGTAAACGTGCCTCCGACGTCTATCCCTATGCGATACATGCTTGTGCTTCCCTGAATGAAAAGAAGGGCGCGGCGGCGCTCAGTCCAGCTTGATGCCGGCCTGCTTGACCACGCCGCACCATTTGTCGATTTCGCTCTTGATCATGGCGCCGAAGGCCGGCCCGGCCACGTCCGAGACCTGCGCGCCCTGTTGTTCCAGATAGGTCTTCATGGCGGGCGCGTGCAGCGTCTGCGCCAGCGCATCGGTCAGCTTGACGCGCAACGGCTCGGGCAGCTTGGCCGGGGCCAGCATGCCGAACCACACCATCGCTTCGTAACCGGGATAGCCGGACTCGGCCACCGTCGGCACGTCGGGCAGCATCGGCGAGCGTTGCGGCGACGTCACCGCCAGCGCCTTGATCTTGCCGTCCTTGATATACGGATAGGACGTCATCACCACGTCCATCATCATGTTGATCTGGCCGCCCACCAGGTCGATCAACGCCGGGCCCGAACCGCGGTACGGCACGTGCACCATCGACACGCCGGCCGTGCTCTTGAACAGCTCGGCGGCCAGGTGGTTGGAGGTGCCCTGGCCGTTGGAGGCGAACGAGTATTTCTCGGGCTCCTTCTTGAGCAGCGCCACGAACTCCCGCAGATTGTTGGCCGGCACCGACTGGTTCACCGACATGACGTTGGGAATGGTGGCGACGACGGTCAGCGGCGTGAAATCCTTGAGCGCGTCGTACGGCAGCTTCGAATACACGCAGGGCGCGCTGCCGTGCGTGCTGACCGAACCCATCAGGATGGTGTAGCCATCGGCCGGCTGGCGCGCCACGTACTCGGTGCCGACGGTGCCGCCCGCGCCGGGCCGGTTCTCGACAATGACATTGGCCGACAGGCGCTGGCCCAGGCCCTCCGCGATCTTGCGCGCGATCAGGTCGGTGGACCCGCCCGCCGCGAACGGCACCACGATGCGGATCACCTTGTCGGGCCACTCGGCGCGGGCCGGTAGCGCGGCGGCGGCCAGCGCGGCCGCCCCGAATGCAAGACAGCAACTGCGAATGAACGCTGCGTTCATGACTTCCCCTTGTTGATAGAACTTCCTTGCGGCCCGATCATGGACGCCGGACCTGAGAGGCATTGCCTCGGGTTCACTGCAACAACGGGAACATCCTAGGCCTGGCCGGCGCGCGCCAGCAGTCCTTGCGGTTTATATTGATATAGATGCCATTTATAGGTGGGCGGCGGTGAAGCATCCGGACCTGAATCTGCTTGTGCATTTCGACGCGTTGATGACCTGCCGCAATGTGTCGCGCGCGGCCGAGCAACTCGGCATCAGCCAACCCGCCATGAGCGCCGCGATGAACCGTCTGCGGCAACTGTTCGGCGATCCGCTGCTGGTGCGCGAAGGCGGCGCGTGGCAGCCGACGCAGCGCGCGCACGAACTGCACCAGGGCTTTCTGCCGCTATTGGAAGGTTGGCGCCGCGCCACCCGCACGCGCGAGGTGTTCGACCCGGCACACTCGGCGCGCAGCCTGTCGTTCTACGCCACCGATTACGTGCAGTACACGCTGCTGCCCAAGCTGATCCCGCGCCTGGCGGTGGATGCGCCGCACTTCCAATTGCTGATCGTGCCGGCGCGGCCGCAGCACGGCCTGAGCATGCTGGACACCAACCATGTGGAGCTGATCGCCGGCTACTTTCCGGACCCGGCGCCGGACCTGCGCACGCGCTTCCTGTACCAGGAGCCGGCGGTGTGCATCGTGCGCGAAGGCCATCCCTGTCTGCGCAAGCGCTGGAACCTGGACGCCTACCTGAGCTACGGCCACCTGGACCTGGCGGCCCACACGCGCTACTTCAGCAAGGCCATCGACCGCATCCTGATGGGACAGAACCGCAGCCGCCGCATCGTGGCGACGCTGTCGAGCTACATGGTGTGCCCGTTCATCGTCGAGGCCTCGGACCTCATCGCCACGATGCCGGTGAGCATCGCCAAGGCCATGTCGGGCAGCGCGCGCATCGTCACGCTCAAGGCGCCGCTGAGCCTGCCGGCGATCACCGTGTCGCTGTACTGGCACGAGCGCTACCAGGATGACCCGGCGCATGCATGGCTGCGGCAGTACCTGGCGGGCGTGCTGGGGTAGCGGCGGCGCGAAGCCAAGCCCGTGCCGCGCGCGACGGCCACGTCAACGCGGGCCATCGCGCGGCTTGCGGCGCTTACTTCAACGGCATGCAGATGCGCGTCTGCAATTGCGCGGGCGGCGTGGTGCGCGGATCATTCAGGTACTGCTCGAACATGGGGAAGTCCGCCGGCACCATGCCGCTGGCGGGCAGCCATTCCGAGAACATCCAGTTGTAGGGCTTGTCCATCTCGTTGTAAGGGCCGGTATAGGTCAGCATCGCACAACGGGTGGCGGGGATCTCGAAGCGTTCCAGTTCGTCGCCCAGCTCGGCGTCGGGCGCGACCGCCACACCCGCCATCGAGCGCAACTGGGCCGGCGGCACCTGCTCGGGGTCGTCGAAGTAGACGCCGAAGCCGATGGCCTCGGGACGCGCCAGGCCGCGGCTGGCGGCGAGCATGAAGGCGCGGGAGAAGACCGGGCCGATTTCCTGGTAGCTGCCGCGGTGCGGCAGGGCGGCCAGCACGGCGCCGGGGAAAGTCTCGATGGTGATGGGATACATGCCTAGCTCCTTGGGGTTGAAGGGTCGGGAGCGGGTCGCGCGGTAGCGCCCCGGCGGGATGCCGAAGGTCGCGCCGAACGCGCGGTTGAAGGCGGCGTCCGACTCGTAGCCGGCGCGCTGCGCAACGTCACGCAAGGAATCCCCGGTACTGCCCAATGAAACGGCCGCGCGGTGCATGCGGATGCGCTGCACGGTGGCGTTCACGGTTTCGCCCATCACGGCGCGGTAGACGCGGTGGAAGTGATAGGGCGAGAGGCAAGCCAGATCGGCCAACTGATACAGGTCGGGGTCGGCGTCGGGGTGGCTGGCCAGCCAGCGCAGGACGGGGTCCAGGCGGTGGGCGTAGGTGGTGCGGGTTTGGGGTTTCAAGTGCGTGGCTCCTTGGGGAGCAAATGTAGGCGGCCTTGGTTTGCAGATTTTGCGGTTTTTTTTGTGGGGCGGATGGAGTTTTTTGCTGGTGGAGGGCGGAGTTCTTTAGACGCCAGGAGCGCCGTGCCGAGGGGTGGGCGGGGCTACGACTGCGGTCCGGAGCGTTCGCTCCGGACTGCCCCATCCTCATCCTCGTCGCCTGCGGCTCCTTCGGATTCCGTCGGGCGCGTCTACACGCCCCGCCCACCCCTCGGCACGGCGCTCCTGGCTCTTGTTGATTTCACTTCACGGGCGCAGGGGAGGAAAGCGAGTTGTCCACAGCGCTTGGATTTTGCGATGCGAAGCAACGGCTGTGGATAACTGCTTGGTCGGCTTTTTAATAGCCGCGAACGGGGTCGTAGATGTTGGGCAAGGCCTCTCCGCGTTCGTTGGCGGTGATGAGCCAGGCGGTGTGGCGGGCGCGTTCCTGGCGGTCGGGGATGGCCGCGCAATGTGGGGTGATGATGATGTTGGGGTGGGTCCAGAGGGGGATTCGGGCGGCAGGGGTTCGGGGTCGAAGACGTCCAGCAGGGCCTGGTGCAGGTGGCCGCCGTCCAGGGCGTCGAGGAGGTCCTGCGTGACCATGTGGCTACCGCGGCCGGCGTTGATGAGGCTGGCGCCGCGTGGGAGGCGGGCAAAGGTGTCGCGGTTGAGGATGCCGCGGGTGGCTTCGGTGGCGGGCAGCAGGCAGACCAGCAGGTCGGTGCGGGACAGGAATTCGGGGAACTGGTCGGGACCGGCGTAGGAGGGCAGGCCGTCGGGCAAGGTGGTCGCGCCGCGCGACCAGCCGCTGACGGGGAAACCGACCTTGGCCAGCAGGCGGGCGGCGGCGATGCCGAGGTGGCCCAGGCCCATGATGCCGACGCGCATGTCGGCGGCCACACGCAGCGAGTCGTACAGTTCCCAGTGGCGACGGGCCTGCTGGTCGATGGCGCGCTTGAGGTCGCGGGTCAGCATCAGGGCGCTGGTCAGCACGAACTCGGCCATCTCGGTTTCGGTGCGCGGGGTGACCATGCGGGCGATGCGCAGGTGGCGCGGCCAGGCGGGGTCGGAGACGATGTGGTCGACGCCGGCGCCGGCGCTGATGACGAGCTTGAGGTTGGGGAAGGTGGCCAGGCGGCCAGGCTCGGGCGCCCAGACCAGGGCGTAGTCGATCGAGGCGGGGTCGACGTCGTCGAACCAACTGACGATCTCCAGATCGGGCGCGTGGCGCTTGAACTGCTCGCGCCATTCTTCCATGGCCGATTCGCCGCCGGACCTGATGATGAGCCGCATGCCTGGCCTCCTGCGTTGCGGGCGCGCGCGCCCTGGGTGTGATCGGTGCCTTGCCGTCCGCGACGCGCGCAGCGTCGCGGACGAAGGCGTGCCTGTCCTCAGCGTTCGACCGTGCGGTTCCAGCGCGCGTTGAAGGCGGGACGGGTGGCGTTGATCTGGTCCCAGTCCAGGATCTTGGCGTTGGCCATGTAGCCCTGGAAGCGCTTGAGCGCCTCTTCGGTGCCGGCCGGCGGTTGAACGTTCTTATTGGACGGGAAATGGCCGCCCATTTCCAGTGCCTTGGCCTGCGCCTGCGGCGACAGCAGGTACAGCGCCAGCTTCTGCGCCAGTTCCGGCTCGCTGTTCTTGGCGATGACGCACTCGGCCACCATCAGGATCACCGAGCCTTCCTTGGGCTGGGCGTATTCCACCGGGATGTCGCGCTTCTTCAGGCGGGCGATGGCGGTGGGCGTGAGCGGGAAGATGGCGGCTTCGTTGGACTGGATCATCTCGGCCAGCTTGGCCGAGTTGGGGATGTATTCCAGCACGTTGGGGCCGATGGTGGACGGCCACTGCTTGAAGCCGGGCTCGGTGTTCTGGTCATTGCCGCCCTGGATGCGGTTGAACATCAGGAAGCCGTGCAGGCCGAAGGTGCTGCCCGAGGCCGACTGGAACACCACCTTGCCCTTGAACTTGGGATCGGCCAGGTCCATCCACGAGGTCGGCGCGGCCCAGCCTTTCTCCTCGAACAGGCGGGTGTTGTAGCCCAGGCCGGTCATGCCGATGTCGATGCCCGCGGCCATGCGGTCCTTCATGACGGCGGTGGGGTACAGGTCCTTGAGCACCGGATCGTCGTTGAGCGGCTCGCACAGGCCCATGGAGATGGCGCGCGCCATGATGCCGTCGTCCAGGAACATGACGTGCATCTGCGGCTTGTCCTTGAACGCCTGGGCCTTGGCCAGCACGTCGGTGGAGGTGCCGGGCACCACCACGATCTTGACGTTGTTGGCCTTCTCGAAATCCGGGAACACGTACTGCGTGAAGGCGCGCTCCATGTCGCCGCCGTTCATGCCGACGTACAGCGTCTTCTGCTGCGCCATGGCGCCCGCCGACAGCGCGGCCAGCGCCAGGCCCAGCAGCCACTTCCCCTTGGACGGGCGGCGAACGCCCTGTTTGTTGTGCTTCATGGTGACTCCAGCGTTTGCTCACGAACAGGCCCCAACCGAGCCACGGGGCCGTGAGCGGCCCCCGTGTATCGTCCGATGCCGAAGGCGTCGATGGGAATGGAAGACCGGCCGTTAACGACCAGTTCGGAAAGCACTTCGCCCACGGCGGGGCCGATCTGGAAGCCCGCGCCGGACAGACCGAAGGCATGGAACAGGCCCGGCACGGTGGCGCTGGGGCCCAGCACCGGGTTGTGGTCGGGCATGTTGCCCTCCACCCCGGTCCAGAAGCGGATGACCTGCGCCCCGCGCAACGGCGGCAGCAGGCGCGCGGCGTTGGCCATCAGCGGGCCCAGCGCCTCGCGGCCGGGACGGGCGTAATCGGGGCCGGCGGACACGGCGCGGCCGCCGCCGATGACACAGTTGCCGCGCGCCACCTGGCGCGCATAGATGCCGCCACCCTGCATGCCGAGGCTGACGTCCATGAACAGCGGCAGCGGCTCGGTCACCATCATCAGCGGATGGATCGCGGTCTCGGGCACGGCTTCGCCGAAGTCCTGTGCGAAGCGTCCGGCCCAGGCGCCGGCGCAATTGAGCAGGAAGCGCGAACGCACCTCCAGCGCGTCGCCGGCGCGCAGGATGAAGCGCTCGCCGTCATGGACCGCTTCGGTGACGCGGGTCGATTCGCGCACGTCTGCGCCCAGCGCGCGGGCCGCGCGGCCAAAGGCGGGCGACACGAGGCGCGGGTTGGCTTGGCCGTCCTCGGGACAGAACGAGCCGCCCACCACGTGCGCGCCCAGCCAGCCGAAACGCCGCGCCAGCGCCGCGCGGTCCAGCATTTCCAGATTCATGCCGAAGCCGCGGGTCTGCGCGCGGTAGGCGTGCAGGGCGTCCAGGTCCGCATCCGAGCACGCCAGCTTCAAGTGGCCCGAGCGTACGTATTCGCCGTCGATGCCGATCAGTTGCGGCAACTGGCCCCAAAGCTCGTGCGCGCGGCGCGCCAGCGGCATCTGCTCCAGGCCACGGCCCTGGCGGCGCACGCCGCCGTAGTTGACGCCGCTGGCGCGGGCGCCGCACAGCGCGGCCTCCAGCAGCACCACCGGCACGCCCAGCCGGCGCAGGAACAGCGCGGCGCTGCCGCCGACGATGCCGCCGCCGAGAATGGCGACTTCGGTGTCGATGCGTTCGGTCATGGCGCGGCCTTCTCCGTGCGGTCGAGACAGACGATATCCACAGGGATCGGCTTGACCGGCGGCTGGCCACGCAGGCGGCCGACGCCGTCCGGCCCGGCGCCGCAGGCCTGCGCCAGCACTTCGGCCGCGCCGGCGCCGCACATGCGGCCCTGGCAGCGTCCCATGCCGACACGCGTCAGCGCCTTCAGGCGGTTCAGTTCGCGCGCGCCAGTGCCGTGGACCGCCGCGCGCAACGTGCCGGCGGTGACTTCCTCACAGCGGCACACCACGGTGTCGTCGGCGATGTCGGCGGCCCAATCCTCGGGAAACGGAAAGGCGCGTTCGAGCGCGTCGCGCACGCGGCCGTTGGCGGCCAGGCGGGCTTCGAGTTCGCGCGCCCGCTGCGCCGGCTGCGCATGGCCCGCATCCTCCAGCAAGGCGAGCGCGGCGCGCTCGCCGGCGAGCTCGGCCGCGTCGGCGCCGCCGATGCCGGCGCCGTCGCCGGCCACGTACACGCCGGCCACGCTGCTGCGTCCGGCCGCGTCCAGGCGCGGCGTCCAGGCACGGTCACGCGCGTTGAAAATGAACTGGCAGCCCGCCAGGCTGGCCAGTTGCGTTTCGGAGCGCAGCGACAGGCCGTAGCCCAAGGCATCGCAATCGACGCGCCGCTGCCGCGATCCCTGGCGGTAGACCAGCCCGGTGACGCGCGTCTCGCCCTCGGCCCGCACCGGCCGCACGCCGCTGGCCATCGGCACGCCATGCGCGCGCAGCCAGGCCATGTAGTACAGCCCCTTGGCCAGCAGGCCCGGCGCGCGCAACATGGCGGGCAAGGCCGCCAGGCGGTCGGCGAAGCGCGAGGTATCCAGCACCGCGACAACACGGGCGCCGGCCTTGGCGTACTGATAGGCGACCAGATAGAGCAGGGGGCCGGTGCCCAGGAACGCGACGCGCTCGCCGATGGCGCAGCCCTGGTGCTTCAACGCCACCTGCGAACCGCCCAGGGTGTACACGCCCGGCGTCAGCCAGCCCGGGAACGGCAGCACGCGGTCGGTGGCGCCGGTGGCCAGGATCAAATGGGTGTAGGGCACGGGCGCGCTCTTGCCGTCGCGCAGCACATCGAGCGTCTTGCCTTCGGCGTTCCACACCAGGCTGCCGGGCCGGTAGTCCAGTTGCGGCGCCAGCTCGTCCATCTTGCGGTGCAGCGCATCGGCCTTGCGGTGCTCGAAGCCGTACAACGCCGCCTTGGATCGCGCGAAGCCCGGCGGCGGCTGGCGGTAGATCTGGCCGCCGGCGCGCGGCGCCTCGTCCAGCACCACCGGCCGCAGGCCCTGGGCCGCCAGCGTCTGCGCGGCGCGGATGCCGGCGGGGCCGGCGCCCACGATCACGGGCAGGATCAGGTTCATGATGCCTCGCCCTCCGCCGCCAACGTGCCCGGCATGTATTCCGCACGCGGCGGCGCGCTGCGCAGGCGCATGCCCGCTTCGATGTAGGTGGAACAGGCGCGCAGCCGCGTGCCGTCCTCGCGCTGCATCCAGCAGTCCTGGCAGGCGCCCATCATGCAGAAGCCGGCGCGCGGCCCGCCGCCGAATTCCGAGACGCGCAGGCGTTCGGCCTGCGTCAGCACCGCCGTCAGCACGGTATCGCCGGCCAGCGCGCTGCAGGGTTTGCCGTCCAGTGTGAAGGCGACGGCGGGCCGGGCCGTTTCGACCAGGCGTTTCAGTATTGCCATGATGGCGGGGTCTCCCGTTGCGTACCCGGCGTGATCGTCATTTCTGTCCCACCAGCACGCGGTCCAGGCCGTAGACACGGTCCAGCAGCAGCATGGTCACCGCGGTCAGGCCGATCACCAGCGCCGATACGGCGGCCATCATCGGGTCGATCGACTCGGTGGCGTACATGTACATGCGCACCGGCAGCGTGATGGTCGACGGCGCGGTGATGAACACCGACATGGTCAGCTCGTCGAAACTGTTGATGAAGGCCAGCAGCCAGCCGCCCGACACGCCCGGAATGATGAGCGGCAGCGTCACCTGGAAGAACACCGTGGCGCGGCTCGCGCCCAGCGACAGCGCGGCATGCTCGACCGAGCGGTCAAAGCCCACCAGCGCGCCGATCACCAGCCGCATCACATACGGCGTGATCACCACCACGTGGCTGAACACCAGCCAGCCGAAGCTGCCGGTGGTGCCCAGCAGCGCGAAAAAGCGCAGCAGCGCCACGCCCAGCACCAGGTGCGGGATCATCAGCGGCGACAGGAACAGGCCGTTGAGCGCATCGCGTCCCGGAAAGCGGTAACGCGTAATGGCGATGGCCGCCGGCACCGCCAGGCACACGGCGATGCTGGCCGACAGGAACGCCAGCCACAGGCTGTTCTTGAACGCCTGCATGAAGTTGGGATGCTCGAACACCGCGTGGAACCAGCGCAGCGAAAACTGCGTGGTCGGCACCGTCAGCGTCGACTCGGGCGTGAACGCCACCAGGCACACGATGGCCAGCGGCGCCAGCACGAACAGCACCACCAGGGCATTGAAGAGGAGAGCGAAGGGACCGTTTTTCTGCATGATCGCTGTCCTCGCTCAACCCAGGCTGCGCCGGTAGGACCGTTCCACCACGCGGTTGTACGCCATCATGATGACGACGTTGACCACCAGCAGCACGATGGCGATGGCCGCGCCCAGCGGCCAGTTCAATTCGGTCAGGAATTCGTCGTAGACCACCGTGGCCACCATCTTCAGGCGGCGTCCGCCCAGCAGCGCGGGAATCGCGAACGAACTGGCCGACAGCCCGAACACGATCAGGCTGCCCGACAGGATGCCCGGCATGGCCTGCGGCAGCACGATGCGCAGCAGCGTCTGCAAGCGCGAGGCGTTGAGCGACAGCGCCGCGTGCTCCACGGTCGGGTCCAGCTTCTGCAGCGAGGTCCACACCGGGATCACCATGAACGGCAGCATCACGTGCACCAGGCCGATGATGACGGCGGTAGGCGTGTACAGCAACGGCCCCAGGCCCAGCGCCGCGGCCGCGCGGCCGATGGCCCCGCCCGGCCCCAGCAGCATGCTCCAGCCGAAGGCGCGCACCACCAGCGAGATCAAGAGCGGCGACAGCACCACCAGCAGGAAGATCGAGCGCCACGGCTTGCCCATGCGCGACAGGATGTAGGCCTCGGGCGCGCCGATCAGCACGCAGATCAGCGTGGTCACGCCCGCGATCCAGAACGTGCGCCAGAAGATCTCCAGGAAATAGCCGTCGGTCACCACCGCCAGGTAGTGTTCGAAGGTGTGCCCGGGCAGGATGCCCGCGCTGTAATCGAACGGACGGAACGACAGCACCAGCGTCAACGCCAGCGGCGTCAGCACCAGCGTCAGGAACACGATCGCCAGCGGAATCGAACCGAGGATGGCCAGCAGCCCGTCGGTGCGCGGCTTGGGCGCGCTGGCGGCGCCGGGTTGGGTCAGTGTCGCCATGTCAGGCCTCTTCGGCAACGGCCGCGACGGGCAGCACGCGCAGCACCCCCTCGGCCCAGTCCAGGCCGATCTGTTCGCCATCGTCGTGCGGCGGGCGGCCGTCGTTGGGCGTCAGCACCGTCAGCGCCCCCACCGGCGAATCCAGCCCGTACATCCACTGGCTGCCCAGGAAGTAGCGGGTGCTGACCACACAGGACAGCTTGCCCTGGCCCGCCGGCACCGGCACCAGCTTCTCCGGCCGCAGCGACAACTGCACACTGTCGCCATGGCGCAGCCCCGCGCCGTCGACCAGCACGCGCAGCGCGCCGGTCTCCACCTCGGCCTGCGCGCCGCAGCGCGTCACGCGGCCCGGCAGCAGGTTGGTCTTGCCGACGAAACGCGAGATGAACTCGCTCTGCGGATGCTCGTACATGCGGTAGGGCGCATCCACCTGCGTGGCGCGGCCGTCCTGCATCACCACCACGCGGTCGCTGATCGACAGCGCCTCTGCCTGGTCGTGCGTCACCATCACGGTGGTGGTGCCGATCTGCTTCTGGATGCTGCGCAGCTCGAACTGCATGTCCTCGCGCAGCTTGGCGTCCAGGTTCGACAACGGCTCGTCCAGCAGCAGCACCGGCGGCCGGATCACCAGCGCGCGCGCCAGCGCCACCCGCTGGCGCTGCCCGCCCGACAGTTCACGCGGAAAGCGGTCGGCGTGCTTGTCCAGCTTCACCAGCGCCAGCGCCTCGCGCACCCGCGCCTGGCGCTCGGCGCGCTCGACCTTGCGCATCTTCAGCCCGAACGCCACGTTGTCCGCCACCGTCAGGTGCGGGAACAGCGCATAGCTCTGGAACACGATGCCCAGCCCGCGCGTGTTCGGCTTGGCATGGGTGATGTCGCGGCCATCGAGCGTGATGCTGCCGCGCGTCACGTCGGCAAAGCCCGCGATCATCTGCAGCGTGGTGGTCTTGCCGCAGCCCGACGGCCCCAGCAAGGACACGAATTCCCCTTTCTCGACCGCCAGGCTCAGATCCGAGACCACCCGCAGGTCGCCGTAATTCTTGGAGACGTTGTCCAGCCGCAGAAATGACATATTCCAACCCCCTGCCCGGTAAGGCGCGGTGCGCGGGACCCGCCCGCGATGCAATCGATGCAGGGCAGTCTAGGAGGGGCCGAAAAGGCCGGTCAATTAGGGTTTTCCGAACAATCGAATTTTCTACTTATTATTTCCACATAGCTGAATTTCCTGATAAAAATACAGTCGTATATTTTGATTATCGGAATTGAACAATGAAGAAATCAGAAGCCGCCGACGACGCCGGCGCCCAGGGCGTCCTGCAACGCGCCTTCGCCGTGCTGCGTGTCCTGTCCGACGCCAAGGGCGAAAAATTGCGCCTGACCGACATCGCCGCCCGCACCGGCCAGGCCCAGGCCACCGTGCACCGCGTGCTGCAGGGCCTGGTGCAGGAAGGCATGGTCGAACAGCCCGCGCAGAGCAAGGGCTACCAGCTCAGCGTCGCCTTCTTCTCCCTGGCCGCCGCCGCCGGCAACCACCAATCGACCCTGCGTTCGATCTACCGCCCCGTCATGCTGCGCCTGAGCGGCATGCTCAACGACACCATCTTCCTGCTGGTGCGCAGCGGCTTCGACGCCGTCTGCCTGGACCGCATCGACGGCGCCTTCCCGGTCCGCTCGCACACCGGCGACATCGGCGGCCGCGTCCCGCTTGGCCTGGGCCAGGCCGGCCTGCTGCTGCTGGCCAACCTGCCCGAAGCCGAACGCGAGGAAGTCCTGCGCTTCAACATTCCGCGCCTGCACCACCTGGGCTTCGTCGACGAAATCTCGATGCGCGCCGGCATCAAGGAATGCCAGGAACTCCAATACGCCCGCAGCAAGGGCCAGGGCATCTTCCCCAACATCGCCGGCCTCGCCGTCCCCGTGCACGACCCCAACGGCATCACCGTCGCCGCCCTCAGCATCGCCGCCCCCGTCGAACGCATCAGCGACGAACGCCTGCCCCTCATCGTCGAAATCCTGCGCCGCGAAGCCGCCGGCATCAGCGCCCAACTCAACCCCTTCGACCCGGCGCTAAGACGCCCCAGCCAATTCCTTGGAACCGGCAACCGCGACTGAAACGGCCAGCCAAACCGCCCCCTCTCCCCCCAGGCCGGCCCAACCCAGCCCCGCATCAACGCCGCGCAGCGCACATCGCGCCACCACAAGACACCGCGTAAGTCATGGCCGGCTGCCCGCGCAGCCGACCATGACGGGCAACACACACTCTTCATGCCCCCTCCGCTCCAACAACGCCTCAACTCTCGACACACGCAGGCCGGCGCGGCGAGGGGCGGGCGGGGCGCGCCGTGTAGATGCGCCCGAGGGAATCCGTAGGGAGCCGAAGGCGTACGAGGATGACGATGGGGCAGTCCGGAGCGAACGCTCCGGACCGCAATCGTAGGCGCGCCCAGCCCGCCCCTCGCCGCGCCGGCCGACCTACGAAGAAAGACTCGCGAGCAAAAACAAAAAGCCGGCAAGCCGCAACAGCGACCCACCGGCTTCCACCCAATCAGCGCAACCCTCAAACGGGATAAGTCCCCGGCAGCAGAATGCTCCGATCCCCGACTTCGATATTGCGCCGCCCGCAAAGCGCCATCGTCGTATCCATTTCCTTGTACAGGATCTCCAGCACGCGCTTGACGCCCGCCTGCCCATATGCGCCCAGGCCGTAAAGGAACGCCCGCCCGATCATCGCCCCGCGCGCGCCCAGCGCCACCGCCTTGAGGATGTCCTGCCCCGAGCGCACGCCCCCATCCATCCACACTTCGATCTTCGACCCCACCGCATCCGCGATCGACGGCAGCGCCGCGATCGACGACATCGCGCCATCGAGCTGGCGCCCGCCGTGGTTGCTGACGATCAGCGCATCCGCGCCGCTGTTGGCCGCCAACTGCGCATCCTCGACATCCAGGATGCCCTTGATGATCAGCTTGCCGCCCCAACGCTGCTTGATCCATTCCACATCGTCCCAGCTCAACCGCGGATCGAACTGCTCGGCCGTCCACGACGACAGCGACGACAGGTCGCTCACGCCCTTGGCGTGGCCGACGATGTTGCCGAAAGTGCGGCGCTTGGTCCCCAGCATGCCCAGGCACCAGCGCGGCTTGGTCGCCAGGTTGATCAGGTTGCGGATCGTCGGCTTGGGCGGCGTCGACAGCCCGTTCTTGATGTCCTTGTGGCGCTGGCCCAGGATCTGCAGGTCCAGCGTCAGCACCAGCGCCGAGCAGCCCGCCGCCTTGGCCCGGTCGATCAGGTTGCCGACGAACTCGCGGTCGCGCATCACGTAGAGCTGGAACCAGAACGGCTTGCCGGTGGCCGCCGCCACGTCTTCCAGCGAGCAGATGCTCATGGTCGACAGCGTGAACGGCACGCCGAAATCGGCCGCCGCCTTGGCCGCCAGGATCTCGCCATCGGCATGCTGCATGCCGGTCAGGCCCGTCGGCGAAATCGCCAGCGGCATCACCGCGTCCTGGCCCACCAGCGTGGTGCGCAGCGAACGGCCTTCCATGTTCACCGCCACGCGCTGGCGCAGCTTGATCTTCTGGAAATCGCTTTCGTTGGCGCGGTAGGTGCCTTCCGTCCAGGCGCCCGAATCGGCGTAGTCGTAGAACATGCGCGGCACGCGCTTGCGCGCAATCGCACGCAGGTCTTCGATGCAGGTGATCGTGGAGAGGTCAGCGGTCATGGTTATTTTTCTGGGGAAAGTGGGACGCGATCCCGCGGCGGCCAGCCCCGCGCGAACCCGCATGCGTCGTCCAGACACCCGCCGTTCACGCCGGGCGGCAAGGCCCGCGGCGCCGCCCAGTATACGCGCCGGGGCCGGCAAGCGCCCCTTGCCGGCCCCGGTTCCCCCTTCATCGCGACCGCTTTGCGCCGCTGCCGACGCGGCCGCCGCCCCTGCCGCTAGCGCGGCCAGACCTTGCTCACCGCCCGGATCGTGGCCCATGCCACCCAGCGCGGGCTGGTCAGGCGCGCCCCCGGCAGGCGCCGCAGCACGTCCACCGCCAGGCCGCCGCGCCGGTGCCATTCCTTCTTGCGGGTCTGGCTGTCGGTCCAGCGGCCTTCGAGCCACGGAAATTCGCGCCGCCCCGGCTTGTAGACCGGCGGCGTGTTGTAGATCAGGATGTACGCCAGCCGCGGCTGCGGCGAGGTATTGGCGCCCGTGAAATGCAGCGTGCGCGCATCGTGCACGGTGCAGCCGCCGGGTTGCAGCGGCTCGGCCACCGCCTGCTCGCGCGGAAAATCGGCGCAGCATTCAAGCGGGTGCAGCGTCTTGTCGCCGCCGGGCGAGCGGTGCTCCAGCACCTCGCCTTTGTTCGAGCCCGGGATGAACTGCATGCAGCCGTTCTCCAGCGTGGCCGGCTGCAGCGCCAGCCAGATGCTCAGTTCGTTGTAGACGAAATCGGGCGAGCGGAACGCCTCGTCCTGGTGCCACGGCGTCTCGGGGCCGACCAGCGCCGGCTTGAGCAACGCGTGCTCGCCGTACAGCGCGGCGTCCTCGCCCAGCAACTGGCGCGCCAGCTCCAGCGTGCGCTCGTGATAGGTGGTCTTCAGCAGGCCCGGGGCATAATGGCGCGGATCGTGCAAACTGGGAAACTTGGCCGGCTTGGACGGGTCGTCGCGGCTGATGAAGTCGTATTGCGCCCCCTCGTTGTAGCCCGTCTTGTTCGCGAACAGTTCCAGCAGCGTGCGCCGGATATAGCCCACTTCGTCCTGCGGGCACATATCTTGCAGAGCCAGGTATCCCTGGTCCCTGTAGCGCGCTGTTTCTGCTTCCGACAACAAACTGGTCTCTTCCATAATGGCTTCTCCAAGCTTTGCTTGCGGGCGTTCCCGTTGGCACGTTTTGACATGTGCTCTAACGTATCGCTTCGATGCCCGAGGGGCCTATCGACCATCCGCTGTAGCCGGAACCGCCTAGGTCACCCGCGCGCCGCGGCGCATCATCCGAAGGAAAACCAATGCAAGACACCCATATCGAGACCGTCCACGTCACCGTCAGCGGTACCGTGCAGGGCGTGGGCTACCGCCATGCGGCGGTGCGGCGCGCGCACCTGCTGGGCGCCCGCGGCTGGGTGCAGAACATGCTGGACGGCACGGTCGAAGCCCTGGTGCAGGGCACTCCCGATCAGGTCGATCACATGCTGGAATGGCTGCGGCGCGGCCCGCCCGGGGCCGAGGTCGTCGAAATGGTCACGCGACGGGAGTACACCGATAAGCGTTATGCCCATTTCGAACAGCTGTAGGGCGCGCGCCGCGGCCTGCGACGCTCATCCGAAAGCGGGTAGGAGACGCGGCGCGAAGAAGGATGAGCTCAGCGGTTGCGCAGCCAACGCCCGCCGACCTGGTTGATGATCAGGCCGGCGAGCACGCAGCCCGCGCCCAGCCATTGCAGCGGCTGCAGCCGCTCGCCGAAGGCGGCCGACGCCGCCCACAGGCCCACCACCGGAACTAGCAGCGAGAAGGGCGCGATCTTGGCGGCCGGATGACGCGTCAGGAGCTGCGTCCACAGCGTATACGCCAACAGCGTGGCCAGCACCGCCAGGTACAGCACCGACAGCGCCTCGCCCCAGCCGATCCCCAGGATCATGCCCGCCACCGCGTCCCAGCCGTCGGCCAGCACCGCCAGTCCCACGAACGGCAGCACCGGCGCGGCGCTGCTCCAGGCAATGAAGGCAAACGGGTCGTAGCCGGGCGCCGTGCGGCTGGCCAGCCGCACGATGATGTTCGACACCGCCCACATCGAGGCGCCGCCCAACGTCAGCACGAATCCCAGCATGGGCATCTGGCCCGGCCCCTCGCCACGGCCGGCGGCAATCACCGCCAACCCCAGCGCCGCCACGCCCAGCCCAATCCAGTGATGCGGCCGCGCGCGCTCGCGCAGCACCGGCGCGGCCAGCAGCAGCGTGAAGAAGGCTTGGGTCTGGATCACCAGCGAGGCCATGCCCGCCGGCATGCCGAATTTCAGGGCCGTGAACAGCAGGCCGAACTGGCCCAGCCCCTGCACCAGCCCGTAGGCGGCGATCCACTGCCACGGCAGGCGCGGCGGACGCACGAACAGCACCAGGGGGAAGGCCGCCAGGGCGAATCGCAGGGCGCCCAGCATCATGGGGGAGAGGCCCTTGAGGCCGATCTTCATGATGACGAAGTTCAGGCCCCAGATCACCACCACCGTCAGGGCGCAGAGATAGTCTTTCTTGGAAAGTGGGGTAGCGGCGGACATCGCCCATTATCGCATTGCCCGCCCCCGAAAAACGCCGATTCAGCGGCTTGCCAGCACCTTTTTGAAGGCCTCGATGGCGCGGTCGATATCCTCGTCGTCGATATGGCGATGCGTCACGCAGCGCAGCCGCGTGCGGCCCCACGGACGGGTCAACAGGCCCGCGGCCTCCAGCGCGGTGACCCAGTGCGCATTGGTCATGCCGGTATCGGCGGTCTCGACCTGCACGATGTTGGTCTGCGGCACCGTCGCCGCCAAGGACGGGTCGAGCCGGTTCAGGCCATCGCTCAGGCGACGCGCGCGCGCGTGGTCCTCGACCAGGCGGTCGCCCATGGTCTGCACGCCTTCCAGCCCGGCCGCGGCCATGATGCCGGCCTGGCGCTGGGTGCCGCCAAGCATGCGGCGCAGCATGCGGGCGCGCGCCATCACCGGCCGCGCGCCGGTCAGCACCGCGCCCACCGGCGCGCTCAGGCCCTTGGACAGGCACAGCGACACCGTGTCGGCATGGCGCGTGATCTCGGCCGGCGCCACGCCCAGCGCCACCGCGGCGTTGAACAGGCGCGCGCCATCCAGGTGCACCGGCACGCCGCAAGCCTGCGCCATGCCGTGAACCGCCTGCATGTGGTCCAGCGGCAGCACCGTGCCGCCGGCGTTGTTGTGCGAGGTCTCCATCGCCACCAGCGCGGTCTTGAGCTTGTGGCCGCCGGACTGCAGCGCCTCTTCCAGGCGGTTCAGGTCCATGGCGCCATCGGTGCCCGGCACGCCCTGGTAGAACAGGCCGGTGAAGGTGGCGGCGCCGCGCTCGGACGTATACATGTGCGCGGCCGATTCCAGCACCACCTGCTCATTGCGCTGGGTCTGCGCCAGCACCGCCAGCAGGTTCGCCATGGTGCAACTGGGCACGAACAGCCCGGCTTCCTTGCCCAGGCGCGCGGCCACGTGGGCCTCCAGCGCGCGCACGCTGGGGTCGCCGTCGAGCCCGTCGTCACCGATCGGGGCGGTGCGCATGCGCTCGTACATGGCGGCGGTGGGGTGGGTCACCGTGTCGCTGCGCAGGTCGACGAGTGCGCTGGAGGAGTCGACGGAAATCCGCTGGGTCATAACGATCAGTGCTGCAAAATTTTGGAAAGAAACTGGCGCGTGCGCGGCGCGCGCGCCTCGACATCGTCGAAGAAGGCCGCTTTCGGGCAGTCCTCGACGATCTTGCCGCCGTCCATGAAGATCACCCGGTCGGCGACGCGACGGGCGAATCCCATTTCATGGGTCACCACCATCATCGTCATGCCTTCGCCGGCCAGGTCGGTCATCACGTCCAGCACTTCGTTGACCATCTCCGGATCGAGCGCCGAGGTCGGCTCGTCGAACAGCATCACCACCGGATCCATCGACAGGGCGCGGGCGATCGCCACGCGTTGCTGCTGGCCGCCGGACAACTCGCCCGGATGCTTGTCCTTGTGCGCCGACAGGCCGACCCGCTCCAGCAGCGCCAGGGCGCGTGCGCGCGCCTCGTCCTTGCCGCGCTTGAGCACCTTGAGCTGGCCCAGGCACAGGTTCTCGGTCACCGTCAGGTGCGGGAACAGTTCGAAGTGCTGGAACACCATGCCGGCCACCGAACGCAGCTTGGGCAGGTTGGTGCGCGGATCGCCCACCTGGATGCCGTTGACCACGATCTCGCCCTTCTGGAAGGGTTCGAGCGCGTTGACGGTCTTGATCAAGGTCGATTTGCCCGAGCCTGACGGACCGCACACCACCACGACCTCGCCCCGGCCAACGGTGGTGGAGCAGTCATCCAGCACCTGGAAGTCGCCATACCACTTGCTGACCTGCTTGATCTCGATCATCGGGGGTTTCGAAGAGAGTTGCATCGTTGGACCTGTGGATAACCTGGGCGCCTAGCGCAGCACCCGCACGCGCTTTTCCAGCCGTTTGACCAGACGGGATGCCGTGAAGCAGATCACGAAATACACCACCGCCACGAAGAGATAGAGTTCCACCAGCCGGCCGTCGCGCTGGCCGATCTTGGACGCCGCGCCCAGGAAGTCGGTCAGTGACAGCACGTACACCAGCGAAGTGTCCTGGAACAGGATGATGACCCGCGTCAGCAGCGCCGGCACCATGTTGCGGATGGCCTGCGGCAGGATCACGTAGCGCATGCCCTGCCAGTGGTTCAGGCCCAGCGCCATGCTGGCCGAGACCTGCCCGCGCGAGATCGACTGGATGCCGGCGCGCATGATCTCGCAGAAGTACGCGGCCTCGAACAGCGTGAAGGTCACCACCGCCGAATTGAAGGCCCCCACCCGCAGCGGCGTGGGCGAACCCACGATCCAGGCGGCGATGTAGGGCACCAGGAAGTAGAACCAGAAGATCACCAGCAGCAGCGGCACCGAACGCATCACGTTCACGTAGATGCCCGCCGGCACCGACAGGATCCGGAAGCGCGACAGCCGCATCATGGCCAGCACCGTGCCCAGCGCCAGCCCCATCACCGCCGCCAGCAGCGTCAGGGTCAGCGTGAAGGTCATGCCGGTCTGGAACAGGTACGGCAGCGCGCTGCCGATGACGTCGAAATCGAATTTGCCCATGTCGATTCCTAGCGCCCGTTCTTGGCCGCCGCGCCGATCAGGCCGGGAACCGCCACATGGCGTTCAAGCAGGCGCATGCCCAGGACCACCATGCCGTTCAGGATCAGGTAGATCACGGTCGCGGCCGTGAAGGCTTCGAAGATATGGAAGCTGAACTCCGCCATCGAGCGGGTCTGCCCGGTCAGCTCCAGCAGGCCGATAGTCAGCGCCACCGACGAATACTTGATCGTGCCCATGAACTCCGAAGTCAGGGGCGGCAGCACGATGCGATAGGCCTCGGGCAGGATGATGTAGCGGTACACCTGCGTCTCGGTCAACCCCAGCGCCGTGCCCGCCTGGAACTGGCCGCGCGGCAGCGACTGGATGCCCGCGCGCAGTTGCTCGGCCACGCGCGCCGAACCGTAGAAGCCCAGGCACAGCACCGCCGGCAGGAATTGCCCCCAGGGCTGCGGCATCTGCTTCATAGCCAGCCCCCAGGCGTGCGGCAGCAGCTCGGGCAGCACGAAGTACCACAGGAACATCTGCACCAGCAGCGGCACGTTGCGGAAAATCTCGACATAGGTCGCGCCGACGGCATTGGCCAGGCGCGACGAGGCGGTGCGCATCACGCCCAGGCACGACCCCAGCAACAGCGAGAACACCCACGCCGTCAGGGCCAGCGCCAGGGTCCAGCCCACGCCGATCAGGATCGTCTCCAGGAAGGTATGCACGCCGTCGGGCGACATCTCCAGGAAGATGCTCCAGTTCCAGTTGTAATTCATGCTTCAGGACCTGTGGACAACCAAAGAAGAGGGCGCCGGCGGGCGGCGCCCCGGGTCGCGCGGCGCCGCGACGCCCATGACAGGGCCGCCGCGGCGGGCCGGCTTACTCGTAGGCCTTGGGGTCGCCGGAGTCGGTCGGATGCGCCAGCGCGCGCTTGAGCGCGTCGCTCATCGGGTACTTCAGGTTGATCTGCTTGGGCGGGATCGGCGAGTTGAAGTACTTGTCGTAGATCGCGGCGACGCGGCCGCTCTTCATCAAGTCCAGCACGGCCTCGTCCACCACTTTCTTGAAGGCCGGGTCGTCCTTGGGTTGCATGATGCCGTAGGGCGCCAGTTCCAGGCCCTTGGTGCCGATCACGAAGGCGTCGGGATTCTTGGACGAGGCCACCACGCCATAGGCGATGCCGTCATCGTTGGCCGACCCGGCGGCGCGTCCGGATTCCACCATCAGCAGCGTTTCCGCCGTATCCTTGGTGGGCGCCATGGTGATGCCCAGGTTGCCCTCGGCGTTCAGGCGCGAGATCAGCTTGAAGGTCTGGCCGCCGGCCTGCGCGGCGATGGTCTTGCCGCGGAACGACGCCAGGTTGTTGGGATCGACGCCGCCATCCTTGCGCGCCACCAGCACCACCTGCGCCACGAACGTGGTGGGCGCGAACGACACCAGCTTGTGGCGTTCGAGGTTGTTGGTGGTGTTGCCGCATTCCAGGTCGATGGTGCCGTTGGCCAGCAGCGGGATGCGCGTGGCCGACGTGGTCGGGTTGTAGCGCACGTCCAGCTTGGGCAGCTTCAGCGCGGTCTTGATGCGCTGGGCGATTTCCTGGCAGATTTCGACGGTATAGCCGATCGGCTTCTGGTTGCCGTCCAGGTAGGCGAACGGCACCGAGGTCTCGGGGTGACCGATGGTGATCACGCCGGTGTCGCGGATCTTGTCCAGGCGGCTGGGGCCTTCGGCGTGGGCGGCGGCGCTGCCGAACAGGACGGCGGCGACCGAAATCGCGGCAAATGCTTTCATCGTATTCCCTTGGCGCCGGTCGAGCGGCGCATGTTTATGTTCACGAACAGCGGTGCCGGATTGCATGCGAACCGCCGCGTCCCGCGATGAGCCCCGCGGCTGGCAAAAAGTATCAACTAGCGTTATGGTTTTATCCAGTTCCAATCGGGTATTCCTCTATACGGATTTGATATGGCCATTACACGAATGGGCTTGCGACACATCGAGGCTTTCCGGGCTGTCATGATGACCGGATCCATGACAGCGGCGGCGCGACGAGTGCATACCTCGCAGCCGCACGTTAGCCGCTTAATCGCGCAATTGGAAGCAATCACCCAGTTTCCCCTGTTCGACCGCAACGGCAGCCGCCTGACCCCCACCCAGGACGGCTCGCGCTTCTTTCAAGAGGTGGAAAAGACCTTCATCGGCCTGGCCGGCCTGGAATCGGCGGCGGCCAGCATCCGCTCGTTCAGCGCCAGCCGCCTGAGCGTGGCGGCCATGCCGCGCCTGGCCGGCGGCCTGCTGGCGCGCATCGTGGCCGCCTTCAAGACCGAATACCCGGACGTCATGGTCTCGATCCACTCCGGCAACGCCAGCGCCGTGCACAACTGGATCAGCTCGGGCTTCTGCGACACCGGCCTGGCCATGCTGTCGGGCGACAGCCCGGGCATCCAGGTCGAACCGGTGCTGACCATGAACTGCGTGGCGGTGCTGCCCAAGGGCCACCGGCTGACCAAGCTGAAAAAGCTCAAGCCCGCCGACTTTGCCGGCGAGCCCTTCATCGCCTTCCCCAGCGCCACGCCGCTGCGGGAGAAGATCGACGCGGTCTTCAAGGCCGCCAAGGTCGAGCGCCAGACGGTGGCCGAGGCCGGGCTGGGTTCGTCGGTATGCGCGCTGGTCGGCGCCGGCCTGGGCGTGGCGCTGATCAACCCGCTGGCGGCACGCGAGGAATACGAGGCCAACGGCGTCGAGGTACGGCCCTTCAGCCCGGCGGTGCCGGTCACGGTGGCGCTGCTGTACCCGCCGTACCATACCCGCACCCGGCTGGTGAGCGTGTTCTCGCGCTATGCGCACCAGTTGATGCAGGAGGAAATGGCGGACCTGAAGGCGCGGCCGGGGCGATGAGGGCAGCGGCCCCCGTCACCTGGAAACGACAAGGCCCCGGAATCGGGGCCTTTTTTTGCCCGCGGCGGCCCGCCGTCAGGCGGTCGCGCCTTCCGGGCGCGGCTCGCGCAGATCCAGCCACGCCACCAGCAGCAATCCCCCCGCCAGCCCCAGGTGCTCATAGAACGCATTGGCGGCCATGAAGCGCTCCTGCCCGGGCGCCATTTCCCAATAGCGCAGCGCAATGCCCGTGGCCACCAGCGTGAAGGCGGCCAGCGCCAGCGCCCCCAGCCAGCGCAGGCGGCCGCTCAGGATCATGGCGGAGGCCGTCAGCTCCAGAGCGATCACCAGCACCGCGAACAACGGCCCGGGCGCCAGCCCGAAATGCGCCATCTCCGCCAGCGCGCCGGGAAAGTCGGTCAGCTTGACCAGCCCGCCCTGCAGGTACGGGGCGCACAGGCCCAGGTAGGCCAGGAACCGCACGGCGGAGGAGCCGAACAGCGGCCGGGCCAGGCTGGCCAGCCGCCGCTCCCATTGAAAGGTCGCGTTCATGGCCGGCCCCCTCAGACAGCCCAGCAGGAACAACCCAGGGCGCCGAAGAAGCCCTGGAGGTCGGAACTGGGCGCGTTCGAGGCCCAGGCCTTGGCATGGTCATGCCCGTGCAGTCCGCAGTTGCTGGCGCACGCGCAGGCCGCCATGTTGCGATAGCCCAGCGAATTGCGGCCGGCGCCGTCGGGGTCGCCCCAGGCGGCATAGCCGCCGAACAGGCGCGTGGGCGACCAGTCCGGCATGGCCGGCGGCAGCGCGTTGTCGTCCTCGGCCCCGAATTCGCCCGCGCCGTAGACCACGCGGCCGCCGACCACCGTCAGGTCCGAGGTCAGGAACGAGATCTCGTCCTCGCTGCAGCGGAAATAGTCCTTGCTCGGCACGATGAAGTCGGCCAACTGGCCCGGCTGGATGCGGCCGCGCTTGCCTTCCTCGTTGGCGAACCAGGCCACGTTCTCGGTCCACATGCGCAGCGCGGTCTCGCGGTCCAGGCAGTTGCGCGCCGGGTAGAGGCGGGTGCCGCCCACGGTCTTGCCCGTCACCATCCACGACAGCGACACCCACGGGTTATAGGATGCGACCCGGGTGGCGTCGGTGCCGGCCGAGACCTTCACGCCGCGATCCAGCATCTTGGCAATGGGCGGCGTGGCCTCGGCCGCGACCGCGCCGTAGCGCTCGATGAAATACTCGCCCTGGTAGGCCATGCGGTGCTGCACGGCGATGCCGCCGCCCAGCGCGGCGATGCGGTCGATCGACTTGTCGGAAATGGTCTCGGCATGGTCGAAGAACCAGTTCAGGCCGGTCAGCGGCGTGTCCTGGTTGACCTTCTCGAACACGTCCAGCGCGCGCGAAATGGTCTCGTCATAGGTGGCATGCAGCCGCCACGGCCACTTGTTCTGCACCAGCACGCGCACCACTTCCTCCAGCTCGCCTTCCATCTCCGGCGGCATGTCCGGGCGCTCGACACGGAAGTCCTCGAAGTCGGCGGCCGAGAACACCAGCATTTCGCCGGCGCCGTTGTGGCGGAAGTAGTCGGTGCCCTGCTTGTACTTCACGCTCGAGGTCCACTTGAGGAAGTCTTCCTTCTCCTGCTTGGGCTTCTGCGTGAACAGGTTGTAGGCCAGCCGCACCGTCATCTGGCCTTCGTCGGCCAGCTTCTGGATCACGGCGTAGTCGTCGGGATAGTTCTGGAAGCCGCCGCCCGCGTCGATCACGCCGGTCACGCCCAGGCGGTTCAGCTCGCGCATGAAATGGCGCGTGGAATTGACCTGGTAGTCGAACGGCAGCTTGGGGCCCTTCGCCAGGGTCGCATACAGGATGGTCGCATTCGGCTTGGCCAGCAGCAGCCCGGTGGGGTTGCCCTGCGCATCGCGGATGATCTCGCCGCCCGGCGGGTTGGGCGTGGTCTTGGTGTAGCCCACCGCGCGCAGCGCGGCGCCGTTGAGCAGGGCGCGGTCGTACAGGTGCAGCAGGAACACCGGCGTGTCGGGCGCGATGGCGTTGATTTCCTCGATCGTGGGCAGGCGCTTTTCGGCGAACTGGTGCTCGGTGAAACCGCCCACCACCCGCACCCATTGCGGCGCCGGCGTGATGGCGACCTGGCGCTTGAGCATCGCCATGGCGTCGGCCAGCGAGCGCACGCCGTCCCAGCGCAGTTCCATGTTGTAGTTCAGGCCGCCACGCACCACGTGGGTGTGGTTGTCGAACAGACCGGGCAGGGCGCTTCGCTGCTTGAGGTCGACGCGCCGGGTGCCGGGCCCGGCCAGCGCCATGACCTCGGCGTCGGTGCCGACGGCGACGAAGCGGCCGTCCTTGATGGCCACGGCGCTGGCCAGCGGCTTGGCGCGGTCCAGCGTGGTGATGCGGCCGTTGTGGAAGATGACATCGGGAGTGGCGTTCGAGGCATTTGACATGGGGGGTTCTCCTTTGGAACGGGCAGTGGCACATCCGCCCAACAGGCTGTTCAGAGCAAGCGTGGAAGCAACACCGATAAGGTCGCGGCGGGTCGGCATACGATTATCTCCTCTGGTGCGGGAAGGGAATCAGCTATGGTCCTTGTCTTTCCCCTGTCGGCCGGGCAGTTGCCCGAATACGTGGCTGACCGCCTTCTCCTTGTCGCAGGCGGCAACGAACGCCGTGCCGTTGAGCAGTTGCTTGCCCACCGGCACGATCTGCTCGCCGACCAGGATGCCGAGCAGGCCGATCAGCGCCACCAGCGGCGGCGCGGGCGAACGCACCTGCAGCAGGCTGTACACCACGCCGACCAGCAGGCCGGCGCCCAGGGAAAGTAGATAGATCTTCATGTGCGTCCTCGTGTGTGTGATGGGTCATGCATGGGTATCGGCCAACAGCAGCTCGGCATCGTCCAGAGCGGTGATGCGCACGTCGGTCTCGTCCAGGATCGCGGCGCCGTCGCCGCTGCCGATCTCGACATCGTTGACGGTCAGCCGTCCCTTGGAAGACACCAGGTAGCCACGGCGCCGTCCGTGCGCAAAGCGATACGTGGCGGCTTCGCCGGCCTTGAGCGCCACGGCCAGCAGCCGCGCGTCGCTGCGGATCGGCAGGGCGTCGTCGTCACCCTCGATGCCGCTGGCCAGCGTGACGAAGCGGCCGTTGCAGGCCTCGCGGGCGAACGACTTGCGGCCCCAGCTAGGCGGCACGCCGCGGCGGTCCGGCTCCAGCCAGATCTGGAACACCCGCGCGGGGCCGCCTTCCATATTGAATTCGGCGTGCGTCACGCCGCTGCCGGCGCTCATGACCTGCACGTCGCCGGCACGCGTGCGGCCGCGGTTGCCCAGGTCATCCTCGTGCGTCAGCGCGCCTTCGCGCACGCAGGTAATGATTTCCACATCGGTATGCAGCAGCGGCGGAAAGCCCGCGCCCGGCGCGATGGTCTCGTCGTTCCAGGCCCGCAACGCGCCCCATCGCATGCGCGCGGGATCCTGGTAATTGGCGAACGAGAAATGATGCTTCACGTCGAGCCAGCCGCGGCGGGCATGGCCCAGGGTGGTAAGGGGACGGCGCTCGATCATGACGAGACTCCAGGTCGGGTGAATGGGTGCCGCGCGATGCGGTCAGCGTTTCAACGCCAGGAAGTGATGCACTTCGGGCTTGTGGGGGCCGATATGGAAGCGCAGCGCCTCGGCCTGCAGGTCGGCATCGGCGTGCGAGACGCGATGATGCTGGCGCAGATGCTCGGCCCACGACTCCACGAAGAACCACTCCATCACGCGCTCCGGATCGCCCGTGTGCTCGACCACGCCCCAGGCGTAGGCGCCGTCGCGCAGCCGCTCCTGCGACAGGCGCTGCATCGCTTCCAGGAAGGCGGGACGATCCGCCTGCCGAACGCGATACTCGACCTGGATCAGCACCGGACCGCGGTCATTGGCCACCGGCGCGGACACCAGCGGCTCGGGCCAGTGGTTCGACGCCTGCAGGTCGGCCTCGCCCACCGGCAGCCGCGCCCGGTGGAACAGCAGCGCCACGGCCACCAGGCCGACCGCGCTCACCACCAGCGCATACGGCACGCCGATCTCCCGCGCCACCAGGCCCCAGCCCAGGCTGCCCGCCGCCATCGCGCCGTTGAACACCATCAGGTACACCGCCAGGCCGCGGCCCCGCACCCAGTTGGGCAGAATCGCCTGGGCCACGCCATTGAACGTGGTCAACGCGGTAATCCAGCCCATGCCCAGCAGCACCAGCATCAGCACCGCCAGCCACTTGGGCGGCGCGAACACCAGCACGCCCATCACCACCGCGCTGACGACCGAGGCCAGCAGCACCAGGCCGTCGGCGTTGAGCTTGGCGCCCAGCTTGGGCATGACCAGCGCGCCGATGATGGCCCCCGCGCCCACGGCGCCCAGCAGCACGCCATAGAAGCCCGAGGAGCCGCCCAGCATCTGCCGCGCCACCAGCGGCAGCAGGGCCCAGACCGCGCTGGCGAACAGGAAGAACACGGCGGCGCGAAGCAGCACGCGATGCAGTTCCTTGCTGGCCCGCGTGTAGCGCAGGCCGGCACGGAACGCGCCGAAGAAATTCTCCGACAGGGCGCTATCGACCTTGGCCGGCCGCTTCCACCACAGCAGGGCCGCGATCACGAACACATAGCTCAAGACGTCCATGCCGTAGGTCACCGCCGCGCCGAAGCTGGCCAGGATCAGGCCGCCCGCCGCCGGACCGATGGCGCGCGCGATGTTGATGCCCAGGGAATTGAGCGCCACGGCGCCCTTGAGGTCCTCGCGCGGCACCAGCTCCGGCACGATCGACTGCCACGTCGGGCCCATCAGCGCCGCGCCGATGCCGCCGACGAACGTCAGGGCGATCAGGTAGTCCACCGTCAACGCGCCAAAGTGCGACAGCAGCAGCAACGTGCCGCTGACCGATGCCAGCAGCAACTGCACGAAGATCA
This sequence comes from Colletotrichum falcatum, assembly GCA_019425465.1. Lineage (NCBI taxonomy): Eukaryota > Fungi > Ascomycota > Sordariomycetes > Glomerellales > Glomerellaceae > Colletotrichum > Colletotrichum falcatum. Next base: position 54,198 of record SWKJ01000224.1, on the reverse strand, counting down.
GGAAACGCCGGCGGTCGAGGATGTCCGACAGCACGCCGGCCGGAATCGCCAGCAGGAAGATCGGCAGCGTCGCCGCCGTCTGGATCAGCGCCACCGCCGCCGGGCTGGCCGACAGATCGGTCACCAGCCAGGAGCTGGCGACGTCGCGCATGAAGCTGCCGACGTTGCCCAGCACCGCGGCCGCCCACAGTACGGCGAAGACGGGTTGGCGCAGCGGCGCGAAGCCGCTGCCCGGGGAATGGGGGGGGTTGTTCGGCATGGAACGCTCCTGGATCGCTCGGGGTCGCCAGGGGCGTTCATCATGCCGCCTGCCGTGTTCGAAAGAGAATCACGCCGGGCCGGCCGGGGCGCTACCGCCGCCGGCCCGGCACGCGGCTTACTTGGCCGGGTTAGGGCCGATGCGTTCGCCGTGCGTCACGCGCTCGGCCAGCTTGTGCACGTGGGTGACGGCGTAGTCGATGCCCATGCCGTAGGCGCCCGAGTGTTCCTTGGCGATGCCGGTCACGGCGTCATAGGTCTCCTTGCGGGCCCAGTCGCGCTGCCATTCCAGCATCACCTGCTGCCAGGTCACCGGCACCACGCCGGCCTGGATCATGCGGTCCATCGCGTACTTGTGCGCGTCGGCCGAGGTGCCGCCCGAGGCGTCGGCCACCATGTAGATCTCGTAGTCGCCTTCCAGCATGGCGCACAGGGCGAAGGTGGTGTTGCAGACTTCGGTCCACAGGCCGGCCACGACGATCTTCTTGCGGCCGTTGGCGGCCAGCGCATCGCGCACGTTCTGGTCGTCCCACGAGTTCATCGAGGTGCGTTCCAGGATCTTGTTCTCGGGGAACACGGCCAGCAGTTCGGGAAAGGTGTTGCCCGAGAAGCCGTCGGTTTCCACGGTGGTGATGGTGGTCGGGATGTTGAAGGTGCGCGCGGCCTTGGCCAGGCCCACCACGTTGTTCTTGAGCGTCTGGCGATCGATCGACTGCACGCCGAAAGCCATCTGCGGCTGCTGATCGATGAAGATGATCTGGCTGTTTTGCGGGGTCAGGACTTCGAGGTATTTGTTGGCGGACATGGTGGCTCTCTCTTTCAAGGAATCGTTCAAGGAAATGCGGCTAGGTGAATTCGGGCACTGCGCAAACCGTTCCGGCCTGCCCCGCTGCCGTCGTGTCCGAATGCCGCTTGAGGGGTTTCGTTCACGTCGTCTGTCGGTATGGGCATATTAGGGATCCGCCCTTCGCCTGAGAATCCGCAACCGGGAATTGCATCCTTTCCATTTTTTGCATGATCCCCATGACCCGGGTGTTTCCGGCCCGGCCTTCCCCGGGCGTTCTTGTTCGTCACATAGCCAGCCGCTATCATCGACGCCACTTTCTTTGCGAGAATCATCATGAACAAACTGCCGGATCTGGAAGGCTGGGCGATCTTCGCCAAGGTCGCCGACACGGGCTCGTTCGCCAAGGCGGCGGCCGAACTGTCCCTGTCCCAGGCCACGGTGTCCAAGACCATCACGCGTCTGGAGACCAAGATGAAGACCATGCTGTTCCACCGCACCTCGCGCAGCATGTCGTTGACGGAGTCCGGCTATGCGGCGCTGGAGCGCGCCGCGCGCATCCTGGAAGAGGGCGAGGCGGTCGAGGCCGAGGTCACCGAGAAATCCACCAGCCTGCGCGGCAAGATCCGCCTGGCCGCGCCCATGTCCTTCGGCGTCACGCACCTGGCGCCGATGCTGCCGCCCTTCATGCAGGCGCATCCCGACGTGGACCTGGAGATCGAATTCAACGACAAGCAGTCGGATCTGGTGTCCGAACGCTTCGACCTGGCCCTGCGCATCTCCAACCTGGTGGACTCGACGCTGCTGGCGCGGCGGCTGTGCTCGGTGCGCATCCTGCTGGTGGGCGCGCCCAGCTATTTCAAGCGCGCCGGCAAGCCCAAGCATCCGCGCGACCTGGCGCAGCACACCGCGCTGCAATACATGTACGCGCGCAACGGCTCGAGCTGGCGTTTCCGCCACGACAAGCACGGCGAGTTCTCGCAGTCGCTGCCGGTGCAGTTGAACGTCAACAACGCAGAAGCCCTGTCACCCGCGCTGCAGGCCGGCCTGGGCCTGGCGCTGCAACCGGAATTCCTGGCCTGGGAAGACCTGCAATCGGGCGCGCTGGAAACCGCCATGGACGACTGGCAGGTCGACCCGATCGCGCTGCACATCGTCACGCCGCCAGGCCGCCGGCGGCCGGCGCGGGTGCAGGCGCTGATCGAATATCTGGCGGAACGGTTGACGGCGGAACCTTGGGCGAGTGACGTGCAGGGCTAGGCAACGGGCCGGGTTGGCGCTCCATGCAAAGGCGCCGGCAAATAAAAAAGGGGCTGCGCAAGGCAGCCCCTTTTTCATGCACGCCGCGAGGCCCGGTCGGGCTTGCGGGCAACCCTGCCGATCAAACGTCGATGTTCCCCGCCGACAGCGCATGCGCCTCGATGAAGTTGCGGCGCGGCTCGACGTCGTCGCCCATCAGCGTGGTGAAGACCTCGTCGGCCGCGATGGCGTCCTCGATCTGCACGCGCAGCAGGCGGCGCACCTTCGGGTCCATGGTGGTTTCCCACAACTGATCGGGGTTCATTTCGCCCAGGCCCTTGTAGCGCTGCTTGGAGATGCCGCGTTCGGCTTCGCTGCGCAGCCACTGCATGGCCTCGCGGAAGTCGGAGACGCTTTGCTCCTTGCGCTTGTCGCCTTCGCCACGGGCGACCAGCGACTGCGGGCCGACCTTGCCGGAGAAGCTCTTGGCGGCCTTGGACAGGATGGCGTAATCCGAACCGCCAATGAAGTCGGCGTCGATGATGCTGACGCGCACGTTGCCGTGATGCATGCGCTGGATCGACAGGCGATGGCGTTCGGTGGCCGCGTCGAATTCGGGCACGACTTCGACGCCATTGCCGCTGATCGGATCGCGCATGGCATCGGCCAGGCGCTTGGCCGAATCGGCGGCGGCCTCGGCCGTGTCCAGATTGATCTCGACGCCCTCGGCCATGGCCGACAGCGCGGCCACGTCGAACACGCGCGACAGGCGCGCGATGACGCCGTCGGCGGCCACGTACTGGCGCGCCAGTTCGTTGAGCTCATCGCCGCGGATGATGTTGCCGCCCGCGATGATCTCGGCATCCTTCAGGGCCAGTTGCAGCATGAACTGCGCTTCTTCCTGGTCATCCTTCAGGTAGCGCTCTTCGCGGCCGACCTTGACCTTGTAGAGCGGCGGCTGGGCGATGTACACATAACCGCGCTGCACCAGCTCGGGCATCTGGCGGTACAGCAGCGTCAGCAGCAGCGTGCGGATGTGCGCGCCGTCCACGTCCGCGTCGGTCATGATGATCAGGCGGTGGTAGCGCAGCTTGTCGACGTTGAAGTCCGGGCCGATGCTGGTGCCCAGCGCGGTGATCAGCGTGGCGATCTGCTCGCTGGCGATCAGGCGGTCAAAGCGCGCCTTCTCGACGTTCAGCACCTTGCCGCGCAGCGGCAGGATGGCCTGGAACTTGCGGTCGCGGCCCTGCTTGGCCGAGCCGCCTGCCGAGTCGCCCTCGACGATGTACAGCTCGCACAGCGCAGGATCCTTTTCCTGGCAGTCGGCCAGCTTGCCGGGCAGGCCGGCGCCTTCCAGCACGCTCTTGCGGCGCGTCATTTCGCGCGCCTTGCGGGCCGCTTCGCGCGCGCGGGCGGCTTCGACGATCTTGCCGCACAGCGCCTTGGCGTCGTTCGGATGCTCCAGCAGCCAGGTTTCCAGCGTGCGGGCCACGGCCTCTTCGACAGCGGGACGCACTTCGCTCGAGACCAGCTTGTCCTTGGTCTGGCTGCTGAACTTGGGCTCGGGCACCTTCACCGACAGCACGCAGGCCAGGCCTTCGCGCATGTCGTCGCCGGAGGTCTCGACCTTGGCCTTCTTGGCCAGTTCGTTGTCGGTGATGTACTTGTTGATGATGCGGGTCATCGCCGCGCGCAGGCCGGTCAGGTGCGAACCACCGTCGCGTTGCGGGATGTTGTTGGTGAAGCACAGCACGCTTTCGCTGTAGCTGTCGTTCCACTGCATCGCCACTTCCACGCCCACCGGCACGCCGCCGGCCGACGACTCGGTGGTGACCGAGAACACGTTCGGGTGCAGCACCGTCTTGGCGCGGTTGATGTATTCGACGAAGCCCTTCACGCCGCCGGAGAAGGCGAAGTTCTCTTCCTTGCCCTGGCGCTGGTCGATCAGGCGGATCTTGACGCCGTTGTTCAGGAACGAGAGCTCGCGCAGGCGCTTGGAGAGGATCTCGTAGTGGTATTCGACGTTGGTGAAGATGATCGGGTCGGCCAGGAAGCGCACTTCGGTGCCGCGCTTGTCGGTCGTGCCGGTCACGGCCAGGGGCGCGACGCGCTCGCCCTGGCGGAATTCCATCTGGTGCACTTCGCCGTTGCGGCGGATGGTCAGGCGCAGCCACTCGGACAGCGCGTTCACGCACGACACGCCCACGCCGTGCAGGCCGCCGGACACCTTGTACGAGTTCTGGTCGAACTTGCCGCCCGCGTGCAGTTCGGTCATGACGATTTCCGCCGCGCTGCGGTGGAATTCGTCGTCCTTGTGGATATCCGTGGGAATGCCGCGGCCGTTGTCGGTGACCGAGATCGAGTTGTCGGTGTGGATGGTGACGACGATGTCGTCGCAATAGCCGGCCAGCGCTTCGTCAATGGCGTTGTCGACGACTTCGAACACCATGTGGTGCAGACCGGTGCCGTCCGATGTGTCGCCGATGTACATGCCGGGGCGCTTGCGCACGGCCTCCAGCCCCTTGAGCATCTTGATCGAGTCGGCGCCGTAGCCGCCGTTCTCGGGAGTGGTGTTCTGCTGATCTGACATGTCTGTATCGATAACGCTTTAAAGAACGGCCTGGCGGCCGGACCGCCGGCGGGCCATCGGGCCCGCGGGCGGCACAAACCCACAGTTGCGCGGACTCAGATCCGCATGGGCATGACGACGTACTTGAACTGGTCGTCTTCGGGCAGGGTGATGAGCGCCGACGCGTTGGCATCGGGCATGACCGACCACTGGATGTTGTCCACCTTGACGTTGGACAGCACGTCGAGCAGGTAGCCGACGTTGAAGCCCACGTCCAGCGGCTCGTGGCCGTAGTCGATGTCGATTTCTTCCTGCGCCTCTTCCTGCTCGGCGTTGGAAGAAGAAATCTTCATCTGGTTCTGCGCCAGTTGCAGGCGCACGCCCTTGAACTTGTCGGTGGTCAGGATGGCGGCGCGCTGCAGGCTGCCCTGCAGGGCTTCGCGGCCCACCAGGAAGTGGCGCGTGTAGTTGGTCGGGATGACGCGGGTGAAGTCGGGGAACTTGCCTTCGACCAGCTTGGACACCAGCTCGACGTCGCCGAAGCGGAAACGGATCTGGCCCGGCGCCACGTCGATCGAGACGGGTTCGTCGGAGTCTTCCAGCAGGCGCTGCATTTCCAGCACGGTCTTGCGCGGCACGATCACTTCGTGGCGCTCGCTGATGCCGTCGGCTTCGGTGGAGCAGTGCGCCAGGCGGTGGCCGTCGGTGGCGACCGCGCGCACGCGGCCCGGTTCGAACACCAGCAGCATGCCGTTCAGGTAGTAGCGGATGTCCTGTTGCGCCATGGCGAAGTGCACCATGTTGAACAGGTGGCGCAGCGTGCGTTGCGGCATGGTCAGCGACACGTCCCACTGCTCGGGCTGGGCCACGGTGGGGAATTCGCTGGCGGCCAGCGTCTGCAGCGCGAAGCGGCTCTTGGCCGACTGCACCGACAGCTTGTTGCTGGCCAGCGCCAGGCGCACGTCGCCGGTGTCCGGCAGGGCTTTCAGGATGTCCAGCAGCTTGCGCGCCGCCACCGTGGTGGACTCGTTGTCGTGACCCACGCCGAAGTCGGCGTGCGTGGTGATCTGCACTTCCAGGTCGGTCGCAATGAAGGCAACCTTGTTGCCTTCCTTGCGCATCAGGATGTTCGCCAGGATGGGCAGGGTATGGCGTCTTTCGACGATGCCCGCCACGGTCGACAGCGGTTTCAGCAATGCATCGCGTGTGGTTTGTACGAGTTGCATGGTCATCCTTTTAGAGTTTGTTCCAACACGTGCAGGGTATGGTTGAGCTCCGCTTGCTTGGCGCGGGCGTCGGAAATCTTGCGTACGGCGTGCAGCACGGTGGTGTGGTCACGGCCACCGAACAGATCGCCGATTTCCGGCAGGCTTTTCTGGGTCAGCTCCTTGGCCAGGTACATGGCGACCTGGCGCGGCAAAGCGATATTGGCCGGCCGGCGTTTCGAATACATGTCGGCCACCTTGATCTTGTAGAAATCCGCCACCGTCTTCTGGATGTTCTCGACGGTGATCTGGCCGTTGGACACGGACAGCAGATCCTTCAAGGCTTCCTTGCAGACGTCCACGGTGAGCACGTCGCGGCCATGGAAGCGGGCGTAGGCCAGCACCTTGCGCAACGCGCCTTCGAGCTCGCGCACGTTGCTGCGCAGGTGCTTGGCGATGAAGAACGCCACTTCCTCGGGCATCGGCACGCCCTCGGACTCGGCCTTGCGCAGCAGGATCGCCACGCGCATTTCGAGTTCGGGCGGCTCGATCGCGACCGTCAGGCCGGAATCGAAGCGCGAGATCAGGCGGCTGTCGATGCCCGACAGTTCCTTCGGATAGGTATCGCTGGTGATGATGATCTGCTTGCGCTGCGCCACCATCGCTTCGAACGCATAGAAGAATTCTTCCTGCGTGCGGTTCTTGCCGGAGAAGAACTGGATATCGTCGATCAGCAGCAGGTCGAGCGAATGGTAGTAGCGCTTGAAGTCATCGAATGCCTTGCGCTGGTACGCCTTGACCACGTCGGACACGTACTGGTCGGCATGCACGTAGCGCACGCGCACCCCGGTGCCCGCCGCCACCATGGCGTTGCCGATGGCGTGGATCAGGTGGGTCTTGCCCAGGCCCACGCCGCCGTACAGGAACAGCGGGTTGTACGACGTGCCCGGGTTCTCGGCCACCTGCAGCGCGGCGGCGCGCGCCAGCTGGTTGGCCTTACCCGTCACGAAGTTCTCGAACGTCAGGTCGGTGTTCAGGCGCGAGCGCTCGTACACGATGTTGGCGGCGTCCGCGTTCACGGCCGCGGCCGCCGCGGTGGTCGCGACGGGGGCGGGCGCGGCGGGCTGCGCCGGCATGCCTGGCGGTGGCGCGCCGCCCAGGGGCGCGGCGGCCGAAGGCGCGGTCTGCACGGGCGGCTGCGCGCGCACCGGCGCCACCGGCATGCGCGGGGTGGCGCCTTGCGTGGGCAATTCGAACAGGACCTGTACCGGACGCTCGAACCACTCCGCGGCCAACGCTTCGATCTGGTGGGAGAAGTTCTTGCGCACCCAGTCCAGCTTGAACCGGTTGGGGGCGGCAACGCGCAGCACCGCCTGCGTTTCGTCATACGCAAGCGGGACCAGCGGTCGTATCCACGCGCTGATTTGTTGGGGGGGGAGTTCCTGCTCAAGACGACTGACGCAGGTCTGCCAGAATTCTTTCATGTCGCTCTTATTCAAACCTCGATTCTACCTTGCCTGGGCACGGGTTATCCACAGGGTAGGGCATGGGCGTGCACAATCTGCCCCCTTAACTGTTTGACAAGACAGGGAAAACTTGCTGAAATGGTGGGCTTTTCCGAATTCTGTCTGTCAGAAGGTTTCGCAGAAGGCCCAGGTTCACACGGGTAATAGGGTAATGGTTACACTTACCCCGCCCCCGGAACTGTGCCTTGCTGAATAGGTCGCCCGGGTATTGCCCGGACCAGAGCCCCGTCTACAAGCCTGTCTTTGCCAGCGAATCCGCATATCACATGCGATTCGCAGCGAAACGCTTACTAGATACCCGCTACCGGATTTGCGACCAGGAACCCTCCGGGCAGGTCCCTTCTGACTTTTGTTCTTTTTGTGGATCGTCCATGAAACGCACCTACCAACCTTCCGTTACCCGCCGCAAGCGCACCCATGGTTTCCGCGTGCGCATGAAGACCCGCGCTGGCCGCGCCATCCTGAACGCCCGCCGCGCCAAGGGCCGCAAGCGTCTGGCCGTCTAAGTCTCGCTGTCGCGCAGACACTTGACCCACGCCTGACCCGCAGTCCATGCCGCGCGCCACGCTTCCGCCGGAGGCGCGGCTGCATCGCCCCTCCGAGTTCGCCGCCGCCCTCAAAGGCCGGCGTCTGGCCCGAGGGGCGTTTTTCGTTGTGAGCGCCGCTTCCAACGATCTGCCCCCCGGCCAGGCTCCCTGTGCCCGGCTGGGCCTGGTGATCGCCAAGCGCTTCGCTGCCCACGCCACCACGCGCAACGCCCTCAAGCGGGTCATCCGCGAGGCGTTCCGCCACCGGCGGCTGGGGTTGCCGGCGAAAGACTACGTCGTCCGGCTGCACAGCAAGGTAACGCCCGCCACGCTCACCGCGCTGAAACAGGCGGCCCGGGCCGAAGCGGACGCTCACTTCGAGCGGATCGCGCGATGAACGGCCCATCCCCCCGGCAGGCAGGCCGCGCGCAGCGCGGGCGTTCCGTGGGGGCCGCAATCCTCATTGCCCCGATCCGGTTCTACAGGTTTTTCCTGAGTCCCTGGATCGGCCGGCAATGCCGCTTCACCCCGACCTGCTCGGCGTACGCGATCGAGGCGATCGAGCGCCACGGACCCTGGCGCGGCTTCTGGCTGATGCTGCGACGCATTGGCCGCTGCCACCCCTGGTCGCCCGGCGGCTGGGACCCGGTTCCCGCCGACAAGGGAACCAAGCGCGGGGCCTGCTGCTCCCATGGCCACCGCACCGAGCATGATTGACGCTAAACTGGCGGGCTTTGCTGGCCCGTATTCACTTCAGTAGGCACCATGGATATCCGACGAACCGTCCTCTGGATGATTTTCTCCTTCTCGCTGTTGCTCCTTTGGAACAACTGGCAGATCCATAACGGCAAACCGTCGTTGTTCGGGGCGCCCACGCCCACGGCCAGCACGACCGCCAACGGCACGCCGGCCGCCGCGAACAACGCGACGCCCTCGGTGCCCAATGCGCCGCCCGCGACCGCCACCGCCGCGCCTTCGGCCGTGCCTGGCGCCGCCGCGCCGGTGCCGACGCGCTCGGAAGAAGTGGTCGTCACCACCGACGTGCTGCGCCTGACCTTCGACACGCTGGGCGCCCAACTGGTGCGCGCCGAGCTGCTGAAGTACCCGGCCACCGGCCAGCCCGACAAGCCCACCGTGCTGCTGGACCGCACCGCGGGCCTGAACTACGTTGCCCAGACCGGCGTGGTCGGCGCCGCCAACGGCCAGAATTTCCCCACCCACCAGACGCCGTTCCGCGTGGTCTCGACCGACCGCCAGATGACCGGCGACAGCCTGGTGGTGGCGTTCGAAGCCGAATCGGGTGGCGTCAAGGTCACCAAGACCTTCACGCTGCATCGCGGCCGCTATGACATCGACGTGCGCCACGACCTGGCCAACGTCGGCGCCGCCCCCGTGACGCCGGCGCTGTACCTGCAGCTCGAGCGCGACGGCAACGATCCGGCCGATACCTCCAGCTTCTATCACACGTTCACCGGCATTGCCGTCTACTCGGAACAGGACAAGTTCCAGAAGATGACCTTCGCCGACATCGAGAAGAAGAAGGCCAACTACATCAAGCAGGCGGACAACGGCTGGATCGCCGTGGTGCAGCACTACTTCGCCACCGCCTGGGTGCCGCCGCAAGGCAAGCCGCGCAACAACGAAGTGCTGGAAGTGCAGAAGAACCTGTACGCCGCCCGCACCATCGAAGCCGTCGGCGAGATCGCCCCGGGCGCCGCCGCCCGCGTCGATTCGCACCTGTGGGTCGGCCCGCAGGACCAGAAGGCCATGGCGGCGCTCGCCCCCGGCCTGGAACTGGTGGTCGACTACGGCTGGCTGACCATCATCGCCAAGCCGCTGTTCACGCTGATGACCTGGCTGCATTCCATCCTGGGCAACTGGGGCTGGACCATCGTCGCCCTGACCGTGCTGATCAAGGCGCTGTTCTACCCCCTGGCCGCCGCCAGCTACCGCTCCATGGCCCGCATGAAGCAGGTCGCCCCGCGCCTGCAGGCCCTGAAGGAAAAGTACGGCGACGACAAGCAGAAGCTCAACGCGGCCATGATGGAGATGTACCGCACCGAGAAGATCAATCCGCTGGGCGGCTGCCTGCCGATGGTGGTGCAGATCCCGGTGTTCATCTCGCTGTACTGGGTGCTGCTGGCCAGCGTGGAAATGCGCGGCGCGCCGTGGATCCTGTGGGTGCACGACCTGTCGATCCGCGACCCGTACTTCATTCTGCCCGCCATCATGATGGCCACCATGTTCCTGCAGATCAAACTGAACCCGACGCCGCCGGACCCCGTCCAGGCCAAGGTCATGATGATCATGCCGCTGGTGTTCGGCGGGATGATGTTCTTCTTCCCGGCCGGCCTGGTGCTCTACTGGTGCGTCAACAACACCTTGTCGATCGCGCAGCAGTGGTCCATCACGCGCGCCATGCAGCGCAAGACGGAAGCCGCGGCCAACCGCTGATTCCCGTTCGCGCCATGAAAAGCCGGCCCCCAGGGGCCGGTTTTTTTTCGTCCCCGTTGCGAGGGGTTTGGCGCCGATGGGCTGGAAGTCGCGCTTGTGATAGTTATTTTCAATCAAATTTTATAGATCAATCAACTTCACACTGCAAACATTGACCCCTATGATGTGTCGGAGATATCCCCCGGCCGGCAATGTCCCGGGCGGTATCCGATCACGCTGCGCGGCCCCGGCGCCGCGCATTCCAGGAATTACGTAGGGAGTGTGTCCATGACCGACAAGAAGCATCTGACCACCGCCTCGGGCGCCCCGGTGGCCGACAACACCAACACCCTGACCGCCGGTCCGCGCGGCCCGGCGCTGTTGCAGGACTTCTGGCTGATAGAAAAGCTCGCCCATTTCGACCGTGAACGCATCCCCGAACGCGTGGTGCACGCCAAGGGCTCGGGCGCCTACGGCACCTTCACCGTCACCCACGACATCACCAAGTACACCCGCGCCAGCATCTTCTCCAAGGTCGGCAAGCAGACTCCGTTGTTCCTGCGTTTTTCGACCGTGGCCGGCGAACGCGGCGCCGCCGACGCCGAGCGCGACGTGCGCGGCTTCGCCATCAAGTTCTACACCGACGAAGGCAACTGGGACCTGGTGGGCAACAACACCCCGGTGTTCTTCATCCGCGACCCGCTCAAGTTCCCCGACTTCATCCACACCCAGAAGCGCGACCCCAAGACCAACCTGCGCAGCGCCACGGCGGCCTGGGATTTCTGGTCGCTCAGCCCCGAATCGCTGCACCAGGTCACCATCCTGATGAGCGACCGCGGCATTCCGGCCAACCTGCGCCAGCAGCATGGCTTCGGCTCGCACACCTTCAGCTTCGTCAACGCCGAAGGCGAACGCTTCTACGTGAAATTCCACTTCAAGTCGCAGCAGGGCATCGCCTGTCTGACCGACGAGGAAGCCGCGCAGGTCGTGGCCCACGATCGCGAGAGCTCGCAGCGCGACCTGTTCGACAACATCGAGCAAGGCAACTTCCCGAAGTGGACGCTGAAGGTGCAGATCATGCCCGCGGCCGAAGCCGAGACCTATCACATCAATCCGTTCGATCTGACCAAGGTGTGGCCGCACGGCGATTACCCGCTGATCGAAGTGGGCGTGCTGGAACTGAACAAAAACCCGGAGAACTACTTCGCCGAGGTCGAGCAGGCCGCCTTCACGCCCGCCAACGTGGTGCCCGGCATCGACTTCTCGCCGGACAAGATGCTGCAGGGCCGCCTGTTCTCCTACGGTGACACGCACCGCTACCGCCTGGGCATCAACCATCACCAGATCCCGGTGAACGCGCCGCGCTGCCCGTTCCACAGCTATCACCGCGACGGCGCGGGCCGGGTCGACGGCAATGTCGGCGGCACGCTCAACTACGAACCCAACAGCGCGGGTGAATGGAAGGAAACCCCGTCGGCCGGCGAACCGCCGCTGCCGCTGGACGGCCAGGCCGCCGCGCGCTGGAACCACCGCGTCGATGACGACTACTACTCGCAGCCGGGCGCGCTGTTCCGCCTGATGACGCCGGCGCAGCAGGAACTGCTGTTCGGCAACATCGGCCGCCACATGGCCGGCGTGCCCGAGGAAATCCAGCGCCGCCAGTTGGAACACTTCCGCAAGGCCGATCCGGCCTACGCGGCGGGCGTGGCCAAGGCGCTGGGGCTGAAGCTGTAAGGCGGTAAGGGCCGCGTCCACGCGCGGCCGACACCCCGCGCAATACACATCGGGCGGCCCGCGGGCCGCCCGATTTCTATGTCTGTCGAGCGCTTTTCGCCGGCCTTCACGGCTTGTTCCCCTGGCGGCGGTCGCGTTTATCGCCTGCGCTTTGCTCCGGAAACCGCCGCAAGCGACTTTTCCACAGCAGGGCCGGAAAAAGTTATCCCCATTCGTCCACAGCCAATTCACAGGCAATCCACAGGATTTTCACAGGGCTGTGGATAGTCTTGCCCGGGCATGCTGTGGAAAACCCGCTTGCTAGTATTTCAGGCCCGTATCGCACAGCACCGTGGCCACCGTCGCGTCCGCACGCAGCCGACCCGAGCGCAGCAGCCTGGCGGCCGCGCATACATTGGCGGCGGCGGAATAACCCACGTACAGGCCCTCGCGCACGGCCAGCAGGCGCCGCCATTCCTGCGCCTCGTCGTCGGTGACCGCAATGCTCAGGTCCATCAGGGACGGATCCCAGTGCGGCGGCACCGCGCCATAGCTGGTGCCCTGGATCAGGTGGCGCGCCTTGGTCACCGACGCGCCGGCCAGGACTTCGCAGCCCAGCGGCTCGACCGCCGCGCAAACGGTGGCGGCGCTGGCCGCCTTGAGCGCGCGCGCCACGCCCATGAAGGTGCAACCGGTGCCGACGGCCGCGACCCAGCCGTCCACGGGCGCGCCAAGCTGTTGCAGGATTTCGCGGCCGGTGCCGCTTTCGTGCGCGGCCATGCATTCGACGGCGTTGAACTGGTCGACGTAGAAGCCGCCGCGTTCGCGCGCCAAAGCCGCCGCCACCTCGGCCGCCGCCTGGACGTCGGCGCCGGTGACCTGCCCGGGGGCGCCATCGACCTGCGGCACCAGCACCACCTCGGCGCCCAGTCCTTCCAGCATGCGGGCGCGGGCCGGGCTGTTGCCCGCCGACATGGTGACCACCAGCGGATGCCCCAGCGCGGCGCAGGCCACGGCCAGGCCCGCCCCCATGTTGCCGCTGGTCATCTCCACCACCGGCATGCCGGGCGCCAGGCGGCCATCGGCGCGCGCGGCCAGCAGGATGGCCTTGGCGGCGCGATCCTTGACGCTGCCGCCCGGTTGCAGGAATTCGGCCTTGGCCACGATTCGGCCGGGACCGTCGTGCGCCCGGCTCAACGAGATCAGGGGGGTGTTGCCGATGAGTTCAATGGAAGAGGTTGCCAGCATGTCGAGTCCGATAGGCGCAACCGCGCGCATCCGTGGGATGCCGAAGGCGCGGTCGATGCGTACCGGACTATTTTAGGGATGCTGGGATATCCACAGATCGGCGCGGACGCTGTCGATGGACGGGGCGGCCAGCGCGGGCGTGGGCGAGGCCAGGGCCACGACGGCCAACGCCAATGCCACGCCCGCCGCCGTGACGGTGCGGATCAATCGTTCGCGCAGTTCAGGAGACAGACGCATGGCGTTCCTTGTGGATAAGTCGCGGGCCGGCCTAAAACGGCACGTCGCCTTCGATGGTGGTGCGGTACAGCTTGCGGCGCAGATGATCCGGCGTGCCGCCGGCCAGGTGGATCAGCGAGCGGTTGTCCCAGAACACCAGGTCGTGCGGCTGCCAGCGGTGGCGGTAGATGTGCTCGGGCCGCACGCTGTGCGCGAACAGTTCGTCCAGCAATTGCCGGCTCTCGTCTTCCGGCAGGCCTTCGATGTGGGTGGTGAAGCCTTCGCTCACGAACAGGGCGCGGCGGCCATTCTCGGGATGGGTGCGCACCACCGGATGCGATACCGCCTGCACCTGCGCCACCTGTTGCGCGCTCAGGTTGGGCCGCCAGTTGCCTTCCTTCTGCAACTGGCCGTACTTGGCCAGGTACGAATGCACCGCGCGCTTGCCCTCGACGGCGTTGCGCAATGCGGCGGGCAGGGTGTCATAGGCCAGGTGCATATTGGCGAACAGCGTGTCGCCGCCTTGCGCCGGCAATTCCTGCGCGTGCAGCAGCGAGCCCAGGCTGGGCAGTTCCTTGTACGAGATGTCCGAATGCCAGTACTTGCCCGCATCGCCCAGGCCGACCGGCTTGCCGTTCTCGACGATGTTGGAGACGATCAGGATCTCGGGATGATTGGCCAGGTGGAACTGGTGCAGCACGTGAATCATCAGCGGCCCGAAGCGGCGGCTGAAGTCGATGTGCTGCCGCGGCGTGATGCGCTGGTCGCGGAACACCAGCAGGTGGTGGTCCAGGTGCGCCTGGTGCACGCGCTTGAAATCGGCGGACGACAGCTCGCGGCCCAGGTCCAGGCCGATGAGCTCGGCGCCCACGGGGCCCGGCAGCGGCCGCAGCTCGAACGCCTGCGCGGCCGGGGGCGGCGGAACGGGGGCGGCCTCTTCGCGCCGCACGGCGTTGCTCTGGGACATCGGTCACTCCGGTTGGCGTGGCGGCGTTGCCGCCGGCGCTGAGATCCATCCGCGGATGGATCAGGAATGACCGATTATGGAAAGCGCGCCTTGTATCTCAAACGAAGTTATCGGCGTTTGAACAAAGCCTGGCGTCATATAGAAAAACCGCCCGGGGCAAGCGGGCGGTTTGTGGCGGCAAGGCGCATAAGCAAATAACCGCAATGCCTGAAGCGCCATGGCGCGCTACTTGTGCTTGGGCAGGTAGGCCTCGACCAGCTTGACCCAATACGTCGCGCCGACCGGCAGGAGCGCGTCATTGAAGTCGTAGTTCGGATTGTGCAACTGGCACGGCCCCATGCCGTGATAGCTCTCCATGCGATGGTCGCCGTCGCCGTTGCCCAGGAACAGATAGGTGCCGGGCAGGGCTTCCAGGAAAAAGGAAAAGTCCTCGGCGCCCATGAAGGGCGGCATGTCGCGCACCACGTTCTCGGCGCCGAAGGTGTCCTCGGCCACCTGCGCGGCAAACGCGGTTTCCTTGTCCCAGTTCACCAGCGGCGGATAGGCGCGCACGAAGTCCAGCGTGCCGGTGCCGCCATACACCTGCGGCAGCGTGGTGGCGATGCGGCGCATGTCTTCCTCGATCTTGTCGAGCACCTCGACCGAATAGGTGCGCACCGTGCCGCGCAGCACCGCTTCGCCGGGAATCACGTTGTAGGCGTCGCCGGCATGGATTTGCGTGATCGACAGCACCGCTTGCTCCAGCGGATTCTTGCTGCGCGAGATCACCGTCTGCAGCGCATGCACCATGTCGGCCGCGACGATGATCGGGTCGACCGACGCATGCGGCTGCGCGGCGTGGCCGCCCACGCCCTTGATGACGATGTCCCAGCGGTTGCTCGACGCCATGGTGGGACCGGCGCGAAAGCCGAACTGGTTGACCGGCATGCCGGGCATGTTGTGGATGCCGAACACCGCGTCACAGGGGAATTTCTCGAACAGTCCATCCTGCATCATGGCGCGCGCGCCGGCGTTGCCGCCTTCCTCGGCCGGCTGGAAGATGAACACCACGGTGCCGTCGAAATCGCGATGCGTGGACAGGTATTGCGCCGCGCCCAGCAGCATCGTGGTGTGGCCATCGTGGCCACAGCCGTGCATGCGGCCGCTGATGGTGGACTTGTGCGCGAAGCGGTTGTGCTCGGGCATGGGCAGCGCGTCCATGTCGGCGCGCAGGCCGATGGTCTTGCCGCCGCTGCCGCCGCGCAGCACGCCGACCACGCCGGTTTTCCCCAGCCCCGTGTGGACTTCCAGCCCCATTGGCGCAGGCGCTCGGCTACCAGGTTGGAGGTGCGCGTTTCCTGGAAGGCCAGTTCGGGATGGGCGTGGATGTCACGGCGCAGTTCGGTCAGTTCACCGTGGGCGCGTTCGATTTCGGCTAGGGTTTTCATGGCGGTGGATAGGCGGAAGGGAGAGAAGAGAACGGATGTCGTATGACAGGGTATCGGAAAATTCTCGCGCCCGTCGCCGGCCGCGTCCAGCGTTGTTACGGATTGGCGCTAGCGCGCGTCGTTCAGGTGGCAGGCGCTGAACTGCATTGGCGCCACCTCGCGCAGCAACGGCCGTTCGGTCTTGCAGCGCGGTATCGCCTGGGGACAACGCGGATGGAAGGCGCAGCCGCCCGGCGGATCCAGCGGCGACGGCAGCTCGCCCTTGATCGGCTGGTAGCTGCGGCGCCCCGGCGTGAGCGTCGGCAACTCCTTGAGCAGCGCCTGCGTGTAAGGATGGTTGGCGCGCTGGAACACGGTGTCGGTCGGCGCCAGCTCGACCACGCGGCCCAGGTACATGATGGCGACGCGATCCGAGATGTGGCTGACCACGCTCAGGTTGTGGCTGATGAACAGATACGTCAGGTCCAGCTCGTCGCGCAGTTGCTCGAACAGGTTCAGCACCTGCGCCTGGATCGACACGTCCAGCGCCGCCACGGCCTCGTCGCACACGATCACCGAAGGCTTGAGCGCCAGCGCCCGCGCGATGCCGATGCGCTGGCGCTGGCCGCCCGAGAACTGGTGTGGATAACGCTGCGCGAACGCCGGGTCCAGCCCCACCTGGCGCATCAGGCCGGCGACGTACTCGGCCTTGTCGCGCGCGCGGATCAGGCCGTGCGCCACCGGCGCCTCGCCGATGATCTCGCGCACCCGCATGCGCGGATTTAGTGAGGCGTAAGGGTCCTGGAAGATCATCTGCACGCCCAGCTCGTAGGCGCGCCGCTGCGGGCCCGCCATGGCCTTCACCGCCTGGCCCTGGTAGTGCACCTCACCGGAAGAGGGCGGCAGGATGCCCGAGACGATGCGACCCAGCGTCGATTTGCCGCAGCCGGATTCGCCGATAATGCCGATGACCTCGCCCGGCTGCACGTCCAGGTCCACGCCGGCCACGGCGTGCACCACCTGCGTCTTCAAACCCGCGCCCAGCAAGTTGGCGATGCGGCCGGCCAGGTCCACGTGTTGCGTGAAGCGCAGCTCCACGCCGCGCAGCGACAGGATGGGGGCGGCGTTGCGATCGGCGGCGTTCATTGGACCTCCGGCGCGCCGGCATGCCAGCAGCGCACCCATTGCGACGGGCGCACTTCCACGGGCTGCGGTTCGGTCAGACAGGCCTCGCTGGCGCGCGGGCAACGCCCGCGGAACGCACAGCCCTGCGGCAGATTGAGCAACGACGGCGTCATGCCGGGAATCGGCACCAGCGGCCGGCCGCGCGATTCCGGCGTCGGAATCGAGGCAATCAGGCCGTGGGTGTAGGGATGCATCGGATGGCTGATGACGTCGCGCGTGCTGCCGGTCTCGACCACGCGGCCGGCGTACATCACCGACACGCGGTCGGCCAGGCCCGCCACCACCGCCAGGTCGTGGGTGATCCACACCAGGCCGGTGCCGGTCTCGCGGCACAGCTTCTGCACTTCGAACAGGATCTGCCCCTGGATGGTCACGTCCAGCGCCGTGGTGGGCTCATCGGCGATGATGACGCGCGGCGAATTCAGCAGCGCGATCGCGATCGCCACGCGTTGCCGCATGCCGCCGGACAACTGGTGCGGATAGGTGCGCAGGCGTTCCTGCGGCGACGGAATGCCGACCATCGTCAGCGTCTGCAGGGCGCGTTCACGCGCCTGTTCGCGCGATACTTTGTGGTGCGCCTGCACCGCTTCGATCATCTGCGTATCGACGCGCAGCACCGGGTTCAGCGTCATCATCGGGTCCTGGAAGATCATGGCGATCTCCTGGCCCCGCAGTTGCCGCCAGCGCGCCGGCGACGCGCCGCGCAGGTCCTCGCCGTTCAGGCGCAGTTCGCCCTCGACGATGCGGCCGGGCTCGTCCAGCAGGCCCATCAGCGAGAAGCCGGTGATGCTCTTGCCCGAGCCGGATTCACCCACCAGTCCCAGGATCTCGCCCTCGGCCAGCGTCAGGTCGACGCCATCGACTGCCTTGACCACGCCGTTGCGGGTGAAGAAATGCGTCTTCAGTCCGCGCACATCGAGGACCGGCGACTTTTCCACAGCTTGTATCTGCATCGCGTCCGCCCTCAGTTCGCGTGGCGCGGGTTGAGCACATCGCGCAGGTGGTCCCCCACCAGGTTGATGGCGATGATGGCCAGCGCCAGCGCGATGCCGGGGAAGAACGAGATCCAGTACTGGCCCGACAGCAGGTACTCGAAGCCGTTGTAGATCAGCATGCCGAGCGACGGCTCGGTCACCGGCACGCCCACGCCCAGGAACGATAGCGTGGCTTCCAGTGCGATGGCGTGCGCCAGGTCGATGGTGGCGATCACGATCAGCGGCGGCATGCAGTTGGGCAGCACGTGGCGGAACAGTACCCGCCCCCACGACAGCGACATGCAGCGCGCCGCCTCGACGTATTCCTTGCCGCGTTCGACCAATGCGGCGCCGCGCGCGGCGCGGGCGAAATAGGCCCACTGCACCACGATCAGCGCGATGATCACCTTATCCACACCCTTGCCCAGGATCGCCAGCAGCATCAACGCCACCAGGATTGCCGGGAACGACAACTGGATATCCACAATGCGCATCAGCAGCGCGTCGATGCGCCCGCCGAAGTACGCCGCGATCAGCCCCACCGTGGCGCCGATGCCGAAGGCCGCCAGCACCGACACGGTGGCCACCAGCAGGCTGGTGCGCATGCCGTACAGGATCGCCGACAACAGGTCGCGCGCCTGGCCATCGGTGCCCAGCCAGTAATGCATGCTGCCGTCGCCGCTTTCGCTGCCGGGCTTGAGCTTGGAATCCATGATGTCCAGCGATGCCAGGTCATACGGATTCTGCGGCGCGATCCACGGCGCCAGCAAGGCGGCGCCGACGATCAGCACCAGCATCACCAGGCCCAGCGTGGCCAGCTTGCTGGCGAAGAAATCGCCCACGAAACGGCGCCACGGCGTCTGTTCCCTGGCGGCGGCGGGTACGGCAGCAGTCACGGGGGCGGTCATCGGCGGCTATCCAGGCGTACGCGGGGATCCAGCACCGTATAGATGATGTCCACCACGAGGTTCAGCATCACAAGGAAGAACACGATCAGCAGCAGGTACGCCACCACCACCGGCCGGTCCAGGTTGATGATGGAATCGATCAGCAGTTTGCCCATGCCGGGCCACGAGAACACCGTCTCGGTCACCACCGCGAAGGCCATCACCTGGCCGAACTCCAGGCCCGCCACGGTGACCACCGGGATCAGGATGTTCTTGAGCAGATGCACGCCCAGCACACGCTTTTCCGACAGGCCCTTGGCGCGGGCGAACTTGATGTAGTCCATCGGCAGCGCCTCGCGCGTGGCGGCGCGCGTCACGCGGATGATCATGGCGCACTTGGCGAAGGCGATGGTGGCGGCCGGCAGCGCCAGGCTCAGCCAGCCGTCCAACGTCAGCACGCTCAACTGCAGCGAACCGATGCTGACGGTCTGGCCGCGGCCGCCGGCAGGCACCCAGCCCAGCATCACCGCGAACACCATGATGAGCATCAGGCCCACCCAGAAATTGGGCAGCGAGAATCCCAGCACCGATCCCGTCATGATGGCGCGCGAGCCGGCCGCCTTGGGCTTGAGGCCTGCGATGATGCCCAGCGGCACCCCGATCAGCACCGACAGCAGCATGGCCACACAGGCCAGCTCGACGGTGGCCGGCATGCGCTCCAGGATCAGGCGCATGGCCGGCTCGCCGGTCAGGAAGCTATTGCCGAAATCGCCGCGCACCGCCTGGCCCATGAAGATCAGGTACTGCCGCCACAGCGGCAGGTCCAGGCCAAGCGAGGCGCGGATGGCCGCGCGCTGCGCCTCGGTGGCCTCCGGACTGGCCAGCATCGATACCGGATCGCCGACCATGTAGATGCCGGCGAAGACCAGCGCCGACATGACCAGCATGACGACGATGGTTTGCAGCAGTCTTCGTACGATTGTCGCTAGCACTGGATACCGCCCGCGACGCGCGTCACTTCTTCAGCGTTGCGAACTGCGCCAGCGTGACCTGGTCGGGACGGCCCTGGTAGCGGATGTCGTTCTTCATCGCCCACACCGACAGCTCGAAGTGCACCGGCAGCATCGCGAAATCATCCATGGCGATGTTGCTGGCCTTGGACAGCAGTTCGGCGCGCTTGGCGTCATCCATGGTGGACGAGGCTTCCTTGACCAGCTCGTCCATCTTGGGATTCGAGTAGCGGCTGCGGTTGGTGGTGCCCAGGCCGGCTTCCGGATTGCGCGTCACCAGGAGCGAAGTCAGCGCGTTCGACATCTCGCCGCTGGTCACCGACCAGCCGGCGAGATAGGCCGAGAACGCATAGCTGTCGCGGTTCTTGAAGAACACCGGCGGCGCCATGGCGTCGACGCTGGTCTTCACGCCCACGCGGGTCCACATCGAGGCGATCGCCTGCGCCACCTTGGAGTCGTTGACGTAGCGGCCCGAGGGCGAGCCCAGCGTGATCGAGAAACCGTTGGGATAGCCGGCTTCCTTCAACAGCGCCTTGGCCTTTTCGACATCGGCCTTGGGCGCCTTGGAGTGTTCCTTGCTGGAACCGAACATGGGGTAGGGCAGCAGGTTGCCGGCGGGCAGCGCCACGCCCCCCATCACGCGCTCGACCAGCGCATCGCGGTTGATCGCCAGCGACAGCGCTTCGCGCACGCGCTTGTCTTTCAACGGATTCTTGTCGGTGCCCTGGATGGCCGGCGAGGGCTCGGCGTACTGGTCCAGCGCCACGTACACCACGCGCACCGACGGCGTCTCTTCGACGTACAGCTTCTTGTCGCCCTTGAGCTTGGGCAGGTCATCGGTCGGGGGATCCTCGATCATGTCGACGTCACCGGCCAGCAGGGCGGCCACACGCGCCGCGGCATTGCTGATCGGGCGATAGATCACCTTGTCCCACACGGGCTTCTTGCCCCAGTAGTTTTCATTGCGCGCCAGCACGAATTCGGCGCCGCGCTTCCACGACACGAACTTGTAGGGACCGGTGCCGATGAGGCCGTCGCCGCTGTTCAATTCGGTGGTGGTCTTGCCTTCGGCCGCGAGGCCGGAGGCCGCCTTCTTCGACATGATGGGCAGTTGCGCCAGGTTCACCAGCAGGTTCGGCGCCACTTCCTTGGTGGTGATACGCAGGGTCATCGGATCCACCGCCTCGGCCTTGGCTACCGAGCCCAGATACAGCGTGAACGGCGAGGGGCTGTTCGGCACCTTGGGCACGCGGTCGTAGGTGAAGACCACGTCGTCGGCCGTGAACGGCGACCCATCGGAGAACTTGACGCCAGGCCGCAGCTTGAAGGTCCACACCTTGCCATCGACGGTCCAGGATTCGGCCAGCGCCGGCACCGGCTTGAGCTGCGCGTCGGTAGCCACCAGCGTATCGAAGATGGTCTGGGAGATCTGGGTGTTCGGCGTCAGCGCGTGATACTGCGGATCCATCGACGATGGCTCGGTCTTCAGCCCGATCACCAGATCGCGCGCCAGCGCCGAATTGAGGGTGCCGAAGGCCAATAGAACCGCTACCGAACCACAGGCCAACGCACGCGAAAACCGAGATGCCATCATGATCTCCCAGGGACGTTTCGGGTTTTAAACCTCTGGCGCACCTTAACCAGCAAACAAGGCCCCGCGCAACAGTTATATTCCCCTATTGTCCTTGCTTCGCGTTATCCCCGATATGTCCACCCACGCCCCCATCGCCGCCATTGCCACCGCCCCCGGAAGAGGCGGCATCGGCGTCGTGCGCGTTTCTGGTGCGGACCTGTCCGAATTGGTGCGTCGCCTGTTCCAGCGCGAACTCACGCCGCGCCACGCGCACTATCTGCCGTTCAAGGCGGTCGATGGCGAGCTGCTCGACGAAGGCATCGCGCTGTACTTCAAGGGGCCGCATTCCTACACCGGCGAAGACGTGCTCGAACTGCAAGGCCACGGCGGCCCCGCCGTGCTGCGCCGCGTGCTCGACAGTTGCCTGGCGGCGGGCCGCGACCTCGGGCTTCGGCTGGCCGAACCGGGTGAGTTCACCCGCCGCGCGTTCCTCAATGACCGCATGGATCTGGCGCAGGCCGAAGCGGTCGCCGACCTGATCGAAGCCTCTTCGGTGGCGGCCGCGCGCGGCGCCATGGCCTCGCTGTCGGGCGACTTCTCGGCGCGCGTCAACGACCTGTCAGACCGCATCATCCACCTGCGCATGCTGGTCGAGGCCACGCTCGATTTCCCCGAAGAGGAAATCGACTTTCTCGAGAAATACCAGGCGCGCCCCACGCTGGAAAAGCTGGCCGGCGACCTCGGTCGTCTCATCGCCCAGGCGCGCCAGGGCGTGATCCTGCGCGAAGGCCTGCATGTGGTGCTGGCGGGCCAGCCCAACGTCGGCAAGTCGAGCCTGCTGAACGCGCTGGCCGGCGACGACGTCGCCATCGTCACGCCGATTGCGGGCACCACGCGCGACAAAGTGGTGCAGCAGATCCATATCGACGGCGTGCCGCTGCACATCGTCGACACCGCCGGCCTGCGCGAAACCGAAGACACGGTGGAGAGCATCGGCATCGCCCGCAGTTGGCAGGAAATCGAACGCGCCGACGTCATCCTGCACCTGCAGGACGCCACCCAGCCGGGCGACGAACTGGATGCGCAGATCACCGCGCGCCTGCCGCCGCGCACGCCGGTGTTGAAGGTTTTCAACAAGGTGGACCTCTTATCCACAGCATTTACCGCGGGCCCCGGCGAACTCGGCATTTCCGCCAAGCGCGGCGCCGGCCTGGACGCGCTGCGCGCCGAATTGCTGCGCATCGCCGGCTGGAACCCCGGCGCCGAATCGCCCTGGCTGGCGCGCGAACGGCACCTGCACGCGCTGCAGGACGCCGCCGATCACCTGGCGCTGGCGGCCGAGCACGCCGAACAGGACGACCGCGTGCTGGACCTGTTCGCCGAGGAATTGCGGCTGGCGCATGACAGCCTGTCGAGCATCACCGGGAAGTTCACCAGCGACGATTTGCTGGGCGAGATCTTCTCGAGCTTCTGCATCGGGAAGTAGCGCTCATGGCCGCTCCCGCCAGCACACCTCACCGGATCCGCCTGGCGACGGTCGATGATCTGGCGGCGGTCGAACGCATCGTCCACGACGCCTACCGTCATTACGTGGCGCGCATCGGCGCCACGCCGGGACCGATGCGCGACGATTACCGCATGCGCATCGCGCAGGGCCAGACGCAGGTGCTGGAAGACGAGACCGGCATCCAGGCCGTGCTGGTCCTGGTGCGCGAAGCGGATTGCCTGTTGCTCGACAATGTGGCGGTGTCGCCTGGCGCGCAAGGGCGCGGCTATGGCCGCGCGTTGATGCAATGGGCGGAAATCGCGGCGCGGCGGGCCGGGTATCGCCGCATCCGGCTCTACACGCAGGAGGCGATGAGCGAGAACATCGCCATCTATCACCGCTACGGCTATGTCGAAACGCATCGCGCCGAAGAGATCGGCCTGAAGCGCGTATTCATGACTAAAAGCCTGGATTGACCGATCCACAATAAGCGAGCAATAGCTCACTTATTGGAAAAAATCCCAACCCGCCTATCGCGATCAATCCGGGCCCCTTCCTTCCCGACTGGTCGAAGCCGTTCCTCACGGCCATTCCTTTCGATTTCAATGACATCCAGGCAAACCAGCTTCCTTCAAGAACGCCACCCTGCGCGTCATTGAAGAACATCGATAAAAAATATGAGCTTTTGCTCACTCCCTATTTTTAAGGGGTTTTTGTCGAAAATTCCGGTCAGGAATCCCGCGCATTGTCCGCCGTCGGCACCGGCGCCGCCTTCAACGTCTCGCGCGCAATGCGATTGCTGGCCAGCGATTTCGCGTACACCGAATCCGGCCGGATGCGTTGCGCGATCACGAAGCCGGTGATGCACGCCAGCATCAACGGCAACATCACCTCGTAGCTCAACGTCATCTCGAAGATCATCAATATCGACATCAGCGGCGCGTAGGTCGTGGCCGCCAGCAGCGCCCCCATGCCCACCACCGCGTAGCTGGACACGGCCGACAGATCGCCGGCGGGAAACAGCGCGTGCAGGCCGGACCCATACAACGCGCCCACTGCCGCGCCCACAAACAAGGTCGGCGTGAACACGCCGCCGATCGCGCCGGAACCGACGCTGGCGCCGGTGGCCACGATCTTGAACAGCAGGATCGCCGCCACGGCCTGCCAGGCCCATTCCGTGTGCAACATGCTGTTGACCACGCTGTAGCCATTGCCCCAGACCTCGGGTTTGAAGACCGACAGGGCGCCGACCACCAGTCCGCCCAGCGCCATCTTGGCCCACAACGGCAGGGCCTGGCGGCGGAACAACGCCTTCGACCCGTCGAGAAACCGCAGGAACTGCGGCGCCACCACCCCGGCGATCAGGCCCAGCCCCAGGTAATTGGCCACCTCCCAGCCGGACACGAACTCGAACGGCGGCATGTGGAACACCGCGTCGTAGTGCAGGATCTGGCGCGTCACGATATTGGCGACCACCGACGACACCACCAGGGGCACCAGCGTCGCCGAGGAAATGGCGCCGTACACGATCTCGGAAATGAACAGCGCGCCGGCGATCGGCGCGTTGTAGGCGGCGGTGATCCCGGCGGTGGCGCCGCAGGCCACCAGCAGCCGCAGATGGCGAGGCGGCAGGACGAGATAGCGGCCCGACAGCGACGAGAACATCGCCGCCAACTGCACCATCGGTCCCTCGCGGCCAATCGATGCGCCCGAACCGATTGAAAACAAAGAAGAAATGCTGCGCGCCACGGTCTGGCGAAAGCCGATCACGCCGCGGCCGATGGCGATCGCTTCCATATAGTCGGCGGCCCCGCGCGGCGGCAGGCGCCGGGCAGCCGCCTGCAGAATCAACCCCGCGATCGCGCCCCCGGCCGCCGGCAGCAGCAGCCGTTCCCAGGGCGACATTCCGCGCGCCAGCGAGACCATCCCGTGCGGTGAATCGACCCCGCCCAGGACCATCTGGATCCCGCCGAGCAGTTCGCGAAAGATCACCGTCGCCAGCGCGCCGGCCAGTCCCATCAGCGCGGCCGCGCACAAGGTCGCGGGCAGGTTGTCGGCCAGCAAACGGCCCCTCAGCCAGGTCGCCCAGGCCGGTTTCTTGATTCTGAGTTGTCGTGCCATGGGCGGGATTCTACGGCGGAAATCTGCTCACTTTTTGTTCAGCCCAACGTCAACCGCACGGGGACGCCACCCCTCACATGGCCGATTCCCGCAACGCCTCCAAAGGCCTTTACGCGCCTGGAAAGGGGCGAAAACCAGGGTAGGCAAGGGGCGTTTTTTCGGGGTAAAAGTGCCGCTTCCCGACCCGGTTCGGCAGAAAAGGGCTGTGGATAACTCCTAGGGCGGCAGGTTGTGCACATTGTGTGGAGGCAAGTTGAACAAGCGGGGGTTTTTGGTCCA
Organism: Colletotrichum falcatum; assembly: GCA_019425465.1. Taxonomy (NCBI): domain Eukaryota; kingdom Fungi; phylum Ascomycota; class Sordariomycetes; order Glomerellales; family Glomerellaceae; genus Colletotrichum; species Colletotrichum falcatum. The sequence goes on along the minus strand of SWKJ01000224.1, from coordinate 28,592 downwards.
CTCCCAAATCTTGTCCAACTTCGGCTCTTTTTCCACACAGAGTTCTTGCACAGCCAAAAACGCTCGCAACCTGATGAAAAAAAACAGGTTTCCAAGGTTAAGGTAGTTATCCACAGGCCTTATTAATCATTAGTCTTTATATAAAGAGAAATACAGGGAAAAGACAAACATGCTTTCTCTCACCTCCCAGCCACGCCCCCCGGACTCCGTCCATGCGCATCCTTCTCATAGAAGACGAAGCCGAACTTGCTCGCTGGCTCTCCAGAAGCCTGGCCCGGCACGCGGGCTTCGTGGTCGACTGGGCTGATGACGGTCTGGTTGCCGAAAGAAGACTGGCGGTCGAAGAATTCGATGCGGTCATCCTCGACCTGGGACTGCCCGGCATGGATGGCCATACCTTGCTGGCGAAGATCCGCGCGCGCGACGACCGTACGCCGGTGCTGGTCCTGACCGCGCGCGATTCGCTGGCCGAAAAAATCGGGACACTTCACGAAGGCGCGGACGATTTCCTGCCGAAACCGTTTGTCGTGGAAGAATTGGAAGCGCGCTTGATCGCACTGGTACGCCGCAGCCGTGGCCGCGACCATCCGCGACTCACCCTGGGAAACCTGGTTTTCGAGACTTCCGCGCAAAAATTCACGGTCTCCGGACAGGCTTTGCAGTTATCCCCACGTGAACACGCGGTCCTGCGAGTGTTGATCCAGAAAAGCGGCGAACCGATCAACAAGCAGCAGATCCTGGATCGCATCGTGACCGACGATGCCGACATCAACCTCGAAGCCATCGAGGTGCTGGTGCACCGGTTGCGCAAAAAATTGGCGGAAACCGGCGTCCAGATCACCACCATGCGCGGCATGGGCTACTGCCTGGAGAACGCTGTTGACAACTAGTTTTCCGGAAAAAACCCCGGTTTCCAGGAAAAAAAACCGCAACCGGACCCTGAAAACGCAGTTGCTCTGGTGGTTGATCCCGACCCTGGTACTGGTGATGGTCGGCGCGCTCTGGCTGTCCAACCACCAGTTGCGCAACCAGGTCGATATCGCCTATGACCGGTCGCTCGCTGGCGCGCTGCGCGCGATCGACCACAACATATCCACAGCCAGCGGTGGATTAGCCATGGAGCAGCCGTACCTGATGCTGGAATTTTTCGAGCTGACGGCCAATGGCAGCGTGTTCTACCGCGTGGCCACCGAGGATGGGCTGGCCGAAATCGGGCATCCCGGGCTGCCGATGCCGCCCCAGCCGCTGGAATCCGGCGAAGCCCAGTTTTTCTACGCGACCTACCTGGGCACCCCGGTACGGGTCGCCGCCCTGGCCAGGCCGATGAACCCGCCGCTCTACGCGAACAAAGGGGGACGGGTTATAGTCCAGGTCGCCGAAGGCCTGGAGAGCCGCCAGGCCTTCCTGCACCAGGTGCTGGTGCGCTCGGTCGAGCGGGATCTGGCCGTGATCCTGATCAGCGTCCTGGTGATCGTCCTGGGGGTTTTCATGGCCTTGCGCCCCCTGCAGCGCCTGAAGCAGGAAGTGGAGAGGCGTTCCGCGGACGATTTAAGCCCCGTCAGCGCGTCGGAGATGCCAGGTGAGGTCCTACCCCTGGTGGCGGCCGTAAACCTCCACATGGCCCGCTACGCGGCTCAGGCGAGGGTCCAGAGCCAGTTCCTGGACGACGCCTCGCACCAGTTGCGCACGCCTTTGTCGGTTTTGCGCACCCAGACGGCTTATGCCTTGCGCGAAACATGCCCCCAGGAGGTCCGTACAGCCCTTCTGGCGATGCAGGACGGGTTGGACAGGGCGGTACGCACCACCAACCAGATGCTCGCCCTGGCGCGCGCCAAAGACGCCTCGCTGGCCGAAGGCGGCCTGGCGGCCGAGCCGGTCGACCTGGTGGGACTGGCCCATGGCGTCATCCGGGCCCTGCTGCCGACCGCCCGATCGCGGCAGATCGACATCGGCCTGGACGCCGCCGACGACCCGGTCGTGGTCCAGGGCGTGGACTGGCTGTTGCGCGAGGCGGTCAGCAACCTGGTCGACAATGCCATCCGCTACACCGCCCCCGGCGGCGTGGTCACGGTGGTGGTGCGCGGCGATTCCGGCCAGGCCAGCCTGGCCGTGGAAGACAGCGGTCCCGGCATGTCAGCCGAAGACATCGCCCGGGCCGGCATCCGCTTTCGCCGCGGCGCGGCCGGCAAGAACAAGCCCGGCGCCGGCCTCGGACTGGCCATCGTCGACACCATTGCCGGGCTGCTGGGGGCCCGCCTGGTGCTGGAGAACCGGACGCCCTTGCCCGGCCTGCGCGCCGCGTTGGTGTTTTCCCTGGAAATGGCGTCCGATGTTGCGCCGCACCAGGAAAATAGCGGTTTTTGAAAGGTATTGGAAAGCTTCGATTTTGTACGGTTGCATCCGCTGGAGCCCGACCCGGCGGCAGACCGCCCCGATCGCCAGCCATGCCTAGACCTATAAATTCGGAGACGCAAGAATGCAGACCAGCCTCAAGCTGCGCCTGGCCGCCGTCGCGGCGCTCGGCGCGATCACCCTTTCCCTGGGCGCCGCCCATGCCGCCGACGAACCGCGCCGCCCCGAGTGCATTGCGCCGGCCCAGCCCGGCGGCGGCTTCGACCTGACCTGCCGCCTGGCCACCGAGGGCCTCAAGCAGAGCGGGGCGCTCAAGAGCGCCATGCGCATCGTCTACATGCCGGGAGGCATCGGCGCCGTGGCCTACAACAACATCGTGGCCCAGCATCCCAACGAGCCCGGCACCATCGTGGCGTTCTCGGGCGGTTCGTTGTTGAACCTGGCGCAAGGCAAGTTCGGCAAGTACAACGTCGACGACGTGCGCTGGCTGGCGGCCATCGGCACCGATTACGGCGTGGCCGTGGTGCGCAACGATTCGCCGTACACCGACCTCAAGAGCCTGATGGACGCCTTCAAGCAGGATCCAACCAAGATCGTGCTGGGCGCCGGCGGCACCGTGGGCAGCCAGGACTGGATGAAGGCCGCGCTGACCGCCAAGGCGGCCGGGGTCGATTTCAAGAAGATGCGCTTCGTGGCCTTTGAAGGCGGCGGCGAGGCCGTGACGGCGCTGCGTGGCGGCCATATCCAGGCTTACATGGGCGATGCCGCGGAAGCCTTCACCATGCTCGAGGGCGGCGCACCGATCCGCGTGCTGGCCGTGTTCAACGATCAGCGCCTGCCGGGCAAGCTCGGCACGGTGCCGACCGCGAAGGAGCAGGGCTACGACATCGTCTGGCCCATCATCCGCGGTTTCTACGTCGGCCCGAAGGTGTCGGATGCCGACTACCAGTTCTGGGTCAACGCCTTCAACCGCGTCACCGAAGCGCCCGAGTTCGCCAAGCTGCGCGAACAGCAGGGCCTGTTCCCCTTCAACAAGACCGGTGCCGACCTGGACGCCTACGTGAAACAGCAGGTCAAGCAGTACGCCGAACTGGCCGGCTCCTTCGGCCTGGTCAAGAAGTAAGCCGCAGGGCGTTCTCCCATCCCGCCGCGCGCATCCAGCGCGCCCGCAGCGCCGCCGGCCTGGAGCCGGCGGCCAGGGCGGGCTCGCGCCGCGCGGTCCTTCAACCAACGGAAAGCTGATCATGAACGATCGAATCCTGGGCATCGCGGCGTTGCTGCTGGCGGCCTTCATGACCTGGGCGGGGTGGGGCATCGAAGCCCCATTCGCCTACGAACCCGTGGGACCACGCGCCTTCCCGCTGCTGCTGGCGTTGATCATCGGCCTGTGCGGATTGCGGCTGGCCTACAAGGGCGGCAACCCGGTCGAACCCAATCCCGCCGGCGCCAATGGCCGTATTGCGCTGATGGTTGTGTTCGCCGCCGCCTACGCCTTTCTGTTCCAGTGGCTCGGTTTCGTCATCGCGACGGCGTTGATGACGGTCTTCGTCGGCCGCCTGTTCGGCGGCGGCTGGGCCAAGTGCGCGCTTGGCGGCGTGGTCATGAGCGTTTTCTTTTTCGTGCTGTTCGACAAGGTGCTGGATGTCGTCCTGCCCGGTGGCTTGCTGGAGAACCTGATATGAGCGGAATCCTCGATCATCTGTCGATCGGCTTTGGCGTTGCGTTCTCATGGACCAACATCCTGGTGGCCGCGATCGGCTCGTTCTTCGGCACCATGGTGGGCGTGCTGCCGGGCCTGGGGCCCATCAACGGCGTGGCGATGCTGATTCCGATCGCGTTCGCCATGAACCTGCCGCCCGAGACCGCGCTGATCCTGCTGGCGGCGGTTTACGTGGGCGCGGAATATGGCGGCCGCATTACCTCGATCCTGCTGAACGTGCCGGGCGAGGCCAGCGCCATCATGACGACGCTGGACGGTTATCCGCTGGCGCGCCAGGGACTGGCCAACGTCGCCCTGTCGCTGTCGGCGTGGTCCGCGTTCTTCGGCGCCATCGTGTCGGTGGTGGGCATCATCCTGCTGGCGCCGCTGCTGGCCAGATGGGCGCTGGCGTTCGGTCCGGCCGAGTACTTCGTGCTGATGATCTTCGCCTTCTGCTGCCTCACCAGCCTGCTCGGCAAGCAACCCATCAAGGGCGTGCTGGCGGCCATGATCGGCCTGTCGATCTCGGTCATCGGCGTGGATGCGAATTCGGGCGTATACCGCTATACCTTCGACTCCGTGCACCTGGCCGATGGCATCGATTTCGTGGTGGTCGTGATTGCGCTGTTCGCGGTCAGCGAGATGCTGGAAATGCTCGAGAAGGTGATGGCGGGCCACAGCGTCGAGGTCAAGCCTAGCGGCCGCAAGCTGTTCAACCTGAAGGAGCTGGCGTTCACCTGGTGGAGCGTGGTGCGCAGCGCGCTGGTGGGCTTCGGCGTCGGCGTGCTGCCGGGCGCTGGAGCCAGCGTGGCCGCGGCCGTCGCCTACTCGCAGGAAAAGCGCATCATCGAAGCCAAGGATCCGAACGCCAAGTTCGGCAAGGGCGACATGCGCGGCCTGGTTGCGCCGGAAGCCGCCGCCACCTCGTCGGCGATCGGCTCGTTCGTGCCGATGCTGACGCTGGGCGTGCCGGGCTCGGGCACCACCGCGGTGATGATGGGGGCGCTGACGCTCTACAACATCACGCCCGGTCCGGTGCTGTTCGACACCAAGCCGGAACTGGTGTGGGGCCTGATCGCTTCGCTGTTCGTGGCCAACGTGCTGCTGTTCGTCATGAACGTGCCGATGGTGCGGCTGTTCTCGAAAGTGCTGTCGGTGCCGGGCTGGCTGATGGTGCCGGGCATCCTGTGCATCAGCTATATCGGCGTGTATGCCATCAACGCCGGCACGTTCGATCTGCTGCTGGTGACGGGCATTGGTGCGCTCGGCTATTTCCTGCGCAAGTTCGGCGTGCCGATGGCGCCGCTGGTGCTCGGCGTGGTGCTGGGCAACATGATGGAGCAGAACCTGCGCCGGGCCTTGTCGATGACCGATGGCAACGTGTCGGTGCTGTTCGCCAGCCCTGTCGCCATCACGTTATGGACCGCCGCCATCGCCGTGGTGGTGGTGCCGCAGATCCTGCGCCGCGTGCGCCGGGCCAGGAAGGTTGCCGCCGAACCGGTGTGACGGGTTCCGCGCCGCGGCCCCGCCGGCACGGGGCCGCGCGGCGTCGGAGCGGGTCACGCCGGAGGTAGTTCAGGAGCGCCGCGGCGCTCCTTTTTTTCATCTCTACATTTGTGGTCGAGACAAAAGGAAAGCGCCCCGATGGGGCGCTTCGTCTTGATGCGCGCGGCGCGTCTTCAGACCCGAGCCAGGCGCTCCAGCGCGGCATCGAGCGTGGCGTCTTTCTTGGCGAAGCAGAAGCGCACGATGCGATGGTTCGACTCAGCCGCGTCGGGCTTCTGGTAGAACGCCGAAACGGGAATCACCGTGACGCCGTGGCGCACCGTCAGGTCGCGCGCGAAGTCCGCCTCGTTCTGCCTGGAGATTTCGCTGTAGTCGGCCAGCAGGAAGAACGTGCCGGGGCTGGGCAGCGGCTTGAAACGTGTCTTGGCCAAGCCTTGCGACAGGCGGTCGCGCTTGGCCTGGTAGAACGCGGGCAGGTCCAGGTAGGGCTTGGGATCGCGCATGAATTCGGCCAGCGCGAACTGCATCGGCGATGGCACCGTGAACACCATGAACTGGTGCACTTTGCGCAGCTCGGCGCTGAGCTGGCGCGGCGCGCAGCAGTAGCCGATCTTCCAGCCGGTGGTGTGATAGGTCTTGCCGAACGACGAGATCACGAACGCATGTTCGGCCAGCAGTGGGCGGCGCGCGATGCTGGAATGAGGCTTGCCATCGAACACGATGTGTTCATAGACCTCGTCCGACACCAACAGCACGCCGGTGTCGCGCACGATGGCCTCGAGCGCATCGAGATCGCTGTCGTCCAGCACGGCACCGGTGGGGTTGTGCGGGAAGTTCAGCATCAGCAGGCGGGTCTTGGACGTGATGGCGTCGCGTACGCGCTGCCAGTCGATGCGGTAGTAAGGATCCTCGGCGGTGGGCGCGCGCAGCGGCACCGGCACCGCGGTGCCGCCGGCCAGGCGGATGGCCGGCAGGTAGGAGTCGTAGCAGGGCTCGATGACGACGACTTCGTCGCCGCTGTTGACCGCGGCCAGCACGGTGGCCATCAGCGCCTCGGTGGCGCCGCTGGTGACGGTGATCTCGGTTTCCGGGTCGTAGGCGCGGCCATACAGGGCCTGGGTCTTGGCGGCGATGGCTTCGCGCAGCGGCGCCACGCCGGGCATGTAGGGGTATTGGTTATGGCCGTCGGCCATGGCCTTGCTGACCAGCGCGCACAGCGCGGGATCGGGATCGAAATCCGGAAAGCCCTGGCCCAGGTTGATGGCCTTGTGCTCAATGGCCAGGCGGCTCATGACGGTAAAGATGGTGGTGCCGACGTCGGGAAGTTTGGATCGGATCATGGTGGACGCGAAGTGGAACGCTGGGTGTGCAAGAGAGTTTTCGTAAGTATCCCACTAACTCATAATTCGGGTTTCTCATGAGCTTATAGGCGCGGGCGGTATCGTGGTTCAAAACATGTTGTGGAGGGTCCTCGGCGGCCTGGCGATCGCGTTGACCGGCGCCTTGCTGGCGCTGTGGATGCATTTGCCGTTGCCATGGATGCTGGGGGCCTTGCTGTTGACAGCGGCGGTGCGCATCGCGGGCGGCGGCACCGTATGCCCGCGGCCGGCGCGCAACGCCGGCCAATGGGTCATCGGCACGTCGCTAGGCCTGTATTTCACGCCGCAGGTGATCGGACACATAGGCAGCAATGCCGGCCCCATCATCGTCGGCATGCTGTTCGCGTTGGGGCTGGCGTTCATCGGCACCGCCATTTTGCGGCGCTACACCGATGCTGATTTCAAGACGGCGTGGTTTTCGTCGGCCATGGGCGGGGCCAGCGAAATGGCGAGCCTGGCGGAGCGACACGGCGCCCGCATCGACCGCGTGGCGACCGCGCATAGCGTGCGCGTGCTGCTGGTCGTGGTCACAGTGCCGTTCATTTTCCAGTGGTGGGGTGTGGCCGGTATCGACCCCACCGTGCCCGGGCCCAGGACCGTGCATGGCGCCGGCCTGGCCGCGCTGGTGGCGCTGACCTGCGTTGGCGGGCTGTGCTTCATGAAGCTGCGCCTGCCGAATCCATGGGTGCTGGGGCCGATGCTGGTGGCGATGATCCTGACCGCAAGTAGCATCGAGTTGTCCGCGTTGCCGGATTTCGTGCCCAAGATCGGACAGCTCTTCATCGGCTGGTCGCTGGGGGATCGTTATCGCCCGGATTTCTTCCGCGCGGCGCCGCGATTTATCGCGGCGGTGGCGGTGTTCACGGTCATCGCGTTGGCACTGGCGTTCGGCCTGGGGGCGTTATTGTCATTGTGGTCCGCGGCGCCGGTGCCGACGTTGATCCTGGGCACCACGCCGGGGGGCATCGCCGAGATGGCGATTACCGCCAAGGTGCTGCAGTTGGGCGTGCCGGTGGTGACCGCATTCCATGTCTCGCGGATGGTGTTCGTGGTGATCGTGACCGGTCCGATGTACGCGTTCCTGGCGCGGCGGCAGGCAAATTCCGCGTAGCGGTATTGGCGTTCCAGTCAGAAAAATACGACATTGGGGAAAACAACTATATGAGTCTGTAATGCGGGGTGGGTATGCTGGTTCCGCAGTTGATTCAAGCAGCGCGCGGACTTGTTCTGCCGCTTTTGCGGCAAGCGAGAACGCAGCAGCAACGCGGGTATCCCTACCGGTCGTTCAGTTCTCACGGCGTCCTTGATTCATTGCATTTCGTTAATTACAGGACGCTAGGAAAATGGCTCAGAAGGGCAAAGTCAAGTGGTTCAACGCTGACAAGGGTTACGGTTTCATTACGCCGGATGCCGGTGGCACCGATGTTTTCGCACACTTTTCCGCCATCCAGGGCCGCGGCTATCGCAGCCTGAACGAAGGGCAGGAAGTCGAATTCGAAGTCAAGGATGGTCCGAAAGGACCTCAAGCGGCCGAAATTCGCCCGCTCTAAATCGGGAAATCCCAATTTCCCGTCCGCCAGGCCTGGCCTGGCTGCAACGCCCCAGAACCTCGCGGTCTGGGGCGTTGTTTCATTTGCGGCAGCCGTGTCCGCAGCGTGCTCATGCCGTGATGTTAGTGATTACTAACATATCCTCGAGCGTTGGATAAGTTTGTGGATAATTATTCCCGGGCATGTGCATTGCGCTGCGCAGTAATGAAGCACACCGCCTTTTCGCGCCGTAGTTTTGCACAATTCCTGGAAAGATCTGTCGAGGCGGAAGGGCGATTTTCCCATTGGCTGCGCCGCTGCGCCGGACCGCGCGGGCGTCATGGGAAATAGTGCGTTTCCCTAGGAAAAGCGGGCATTTACGGCTTTTTTTTGCCTGTCTCGCGGCATGGGACTCGGCCTTGCCAGGCCATCAGTGATGCCCGCCACGACCCATTTTTGTCCATCCGCGCCGCGGTTGTGCACAAAGATATCCCCATCCGGGTTATGCACAGAATGACACCTCGAATAGCCAAAAGGTGGGGGTTCAGCCTGTGGATAGAAATGGGGATAGTGGATCAAAAATCGTCTTCCACGATTGGCCGGTGGCCTGCTGCCGTCCGGTTTTGCATCGCGACCCCGTACTTGTGGATTTCATGTGAAGGAAAATTTAGGCGGAAATTTTCGCCAATGAGTTTTCCACAGTTAGCGCCCAGATTGGCCATTGCGGGAACACGTGTCAGCCGAAAGGATGATGGCGCGAAACTCCGCGGACGGGCAAGATGATTGTGCGATCGAGCGTCCTGCATGAGTTGCGCACAGCCCGCCGATGCGGTCCAGCGGCGTGGGATAAATATGTGAATAAGATGCTGGCGCCAGCTTAAGGCGCGGTTGGACTTTTGACCGGGTGTGAAGTTCCCCGTGAAGTCGAAGGCGATATCTCAACTGCGCGGCCGGAGCGGGACCAACTTGTTTTCCGCAGCGGGGGCCTATTTTGGCAACGCTTATCGCGCCGATAGCGGCGGCTTATCCACAATCTTTTCCACTGCTGTTTTCCCGTCTCGCCGTATCGTCCCGGGTATACCTGCCGGCCGGATCGCAGACGTTGCAGGCATGGCAATTTTGCGCTTGTAGCCAGGTTTTCCGCCGGGTGGCGCGTTGCGAATTTGTGCGCTTTCCGCAATCTGGGTAATTCTCCTTCGGTCGCTTCAGGTCCGCGTTGTCGACTTCTTGCTGTGGCGCATCTTCAAGTTATCCCCAAAGTTGTTCCACGTGAAACCAAGGTCCCGGGAGCATTCCTGGCTGTGGATGGGTTTGTGCACAACGTGCAGGCGGCGTTGCGTCGACTTTCCGGTTTAGCCCAAAAATCCACTCACGCCATTTCCGGAAGATGTGCTTCGGCGCGTCGGCTTGTGGCATTGCCGTTCGGCTGTTGAAGAAGCGAGCGGTGCCGGGCGTCCGCTCCCGGTGTGGCGGATTTGTCATAGGGCCTTGGTGTTTCAGATGAATGACGAGAGACATTCAAGGTGAATGACCGCGAATGCGATGGTGAAGATTGTGAGATTCGGGGCGCCCAAGTTGGACGGAATCGACTTGCTGTTCCACGTGAAACACAAGAAAAGATGATTTTTTAGAGGTAGGGGTAGGATAGGGGAAGATAAAACGCTTTTTTCTTTAGATGCCCGACAGCCCGATGACTAAGCCAGGAACCGTTGTTCCTGCATTATTTGTTTGGCTTGTAGGGACGCTGGGAGCCATGAAGCGCCCGGGCTCGTCGCATTGTCAATGGGACAGGCGCTCAGGGGTCGATGTGCTTCTCTCTATGTTCCACGTGGAACAACTATTCAGTGGTGATCGACTAGCGGATTGCAGCCCCAACTCCAACCGCAAGGTGCGGCATGTTTCACGTGAAACATCAAACGCAGGCATCTGCAATTGATGAGGAATATTTATCGGCTGGCAGTACGGCTTGGGTGGATCCGTGGTGAATGGCCCCATGTACGGCGATGTTCCACGTGAAACATCGGTGTCCAGTATCGGTGAAACGGGTTGGCCGATACGTCTGGGTTATCGATATATTGACGGTGGCCAGGTCGGAATCGATGTGGAGGTCGATCCGGAAAACTCCTTCTATCGCTGGATCCACTACATGTTCCACGTGAAACATCGGCCGGCCATGACGCGAGGCGTAGAGGAGGGGAGTCGCTGGCGGGGAAGGCCGATCTCTGCCTCATGCCGCGATGCCAGCGATGAACAGTATTGGACACTCCGTTGTCCTCCGCAGCACCCCATGTTTCACGTGAAACATCGCCTCGTTTCACGGCGGGCACAAGATGTTCCCATGGAGCCTCACCGCTCTAACAGCGGCAGATGCCGACATATTCAAACGCCGATCGACGGTTTCTCGTTGTCAATCTGCACACGAGCAGCAGTGTTACTGCCTCCATTGCTGCAGCGAACCATGTTTCACGTGAAACATGCACCCCCTGCCTCTATAATGAGCACCGAACGCTCTCTTATCTCCCCATCATGGATTATCCCCGCGAATTCGATGTCATCGTCGTCGGTGGCGGCCACGCCGGTACCGAAGCGGCGCTGGCTGCGGCACGCACCGGTGCCCAGACGCTGCTGCTGACTCACAACATCGAGACCCTAGGCCAAATGTCCTGCAATCCCTCCATCGGCGGGATTGGCAAGGGTCATCTCGTCAAAGAAGTCGACGCCCTCGGCGGCGCCATGGCGCTGGCGACGGACGAGGCGGGGATTCAATTCCGTATCCTGAATGGCTCCAAGGGGCCGGCCGTGCGCGCTACCCGCGCGCAGGCGGACCGGGTGCTGTACCGCAAGGCCATCCGGGGCCGCCTGGAAAACCAGCCCAATCTCTGGTTGTTCCAGCAAGCCGTGGAAGACCTGATGGTGGAGGGCGACCGCGTGGTCGGCGCCGTTACCCAGGTCGGCCTGAAGTTCCGGGCGAAGACGGTGGTCCTGACCGCCGGCACGTTCCTGAATGGCCTGATCCACGTGGGACTGCAGAACTATTCGGGCGGCCGCGCTGGTGACCCCCCGGCAATTTCCCTGGGACAACGCCTCAAGGAACTGCAACTGCCGCAAGGCCGCTTGAAGACCGGCACGCCGCCGCGCATCGACGGTCGCAGCATCAACTACAGCATCCTGGAAGAGCAGCCGGGCGACCTGGATCCGATCCCTGTGTTTTCTTACATGGGTAACGTGGCCATGCACCCGCGGCAACTGCCGTGCTGGATCACTCATACCAATGCCCGGACCCACGACATCATCCGCGGCGGCCTGGACCGCTCGCCGATGTATAGCGGCGTCATCGAAGGCGTCGGCCCGCGCTACTGCCCGTCGATCGAAGACAAGATCCACCGCTTCGCCGACAAGGAATCGCACCAGGTTTTCCTGGAACCCGAAGGGCTGGACACGCACGAGGTCTATCCGAACGGCGTCTCCACCAGCCTGCCGTTCGATGTGCAGTTGGACCTGATCCATTCCTTGCCCGGCCTGGAGAACGCGCACATCCTGCGCCCCGGCTACGCCATCGAATACGACTACTTCGATCCACGTGGATTGAAGAGCACGCTGGAAACCAAGGCAATTGCTGGCCTGTATTTCGCGGGCCAGATCAATGGCACCACCGGCTACGAAGAAGCCGCCGCCCAAGGCCTGCTGGCTGGCGTCAACGCCGCCCTGTCCGCACTGGATCGCGAGCAGTGGACGCCGCGCCGCGACGAGGCCTATCTCGGCGTGCTGGTAGACGATCTGGTCACGCGCGGCGTGACCGAGCCCTATCGCATGTTCACCTCGCGTGCGGAATATCGCTTGAGCCTGCGCGAAGACAACGCCGACCTGCGCCTGACCGAAATCGGGCGCCAGCTCGGCATCGTCGACGATGTCCGCTGGGACGCATTCAACCGCAAGCGCGACGCCGTCGCCGCCGAAGTCGAACGCCTGAAGTCGTCGTGGGTCAATCCCCGCGTGCTGCCGCAGGAAGTGGCGGAACCGCTGCTGGGCAAGGCAATTGAACGTGAGTACTCACTAGCAGACCTGCTGAAGAGGCCCAACGTTTCCTATGAAGCGCTGATGACCGCCCGCAATGTCGACGGCACGCTGCTGGCCGGCCCGGGGTGGTTGAGGACGAAGTCCTGGCCGAGCAGGTCGAGATCCAGGTGAAGTACGCCGGCTACATCGCCCGCCAGCAGGACGAAGTACAGAAGCAGATCGCGCACGAACAACAGCCCATTCCGGCCGACGTCGACTACGACGCCGTGACCAGCCTGTCGTTCGAAGTGCGCCAGAAACTCAAGACGCATCGCCCCGAGACCATCGGCCAGGCCGGCCGTATTTCGGGCGTGACGCCGGCGGCGATCTCGCTGCTGCTGATTCACCTGAAGCGCCTGCACTACGGCTCGCGCAAGCAAGCCGCATGAGCGCCCATCCCCACCCGGCCGGCGCGGACATGGCCGGCCGCCTCGCGCATGCCTTCGAGCAGCTTGGCGGACGCCGCGGCGTCCGCCAAGCTGCTCGACTACCTGGCGCAGATGCAGCGCTGGAACCGGACCTACAACCTGACCGCCATTCGCGATCCGCAGCAGATGCTGGTGCAGCACCTGTTCGACAGCCTCGCTGCCGTGGGGCCGTTCAGCGACATCCTGGGCGCGCCCGGCACGCCGGCCAAGGTCTACGATGTCGGCTCGGGCGGCGGGCTGCCGGGTGTCGTCCTGGCGGTAATGCGGCCCGAATGGTCGGTGACCTGCATCGACGCCGTTGAAAAGAAAACCGCATTCGTCCGGCAGATGAGCGGCGCGCTGGCGCTGCCGAACCTGCAGGCGCGCCACGCGCGTATCGAAACGCTGGAACCCGCCGGCTGCAACATTGTGACGTCGCGCGCCTTCGCATCCTTGGAGGATTTTGCGATGCTCGCGGGCAGACATGTGGGCAACGGTGGTACCCTCGTCGCCATGAAGGGCAAGGTCCCGGATGATGAGATCCAGGCGCTGCACGCGCGTGGGGAATGGCAAGTCGACCATATTCAGCCGCTCCGGGTGCCGGAGCTGCAAGCAGAACGCTGCCTGATCTGGATGCGCCGCAGTCAAGGAACCCTATGAAGAACTTACCCCCAGCTCGACCGCCCGCGTTTTCTGCATCGCCAACCAGAAGGGCGGTGTCGGCAAGACGACCACCGCCATCAACCTGGCGGCCGGGCTGGCCACGCACAAGCAACGTGTGCTGCTGGTGGACCTGGACCCGCAGGGCAACGCCACCATGGGCAGCGGCATCGACAAGAATTCGCTCGAGTCGAATCTGTACCAGGTGTTGATCGGCGAAGCCACCATCGAGCAGGCGCGCGTGCGCTCGGAATCGGGCGGCTACGACGTGCTGCCCGCCAACCGCGAGCTGTCCGGCGCCGAGATCGACCTGGTGCAGATGGATGAACGCGAGCGCCAGCTCAAGGCCGCCATCGACACCGTCGCCAGCCAGTACGACTTCGTCCTGATCGACTGCCCGCCGACGCTGTCGCTGCTGACGCTGAACGGCCTGGCCGCGGCGCATGGCGTCATCATCCCGATGCAATGCGAGTACTTCGCGCTCGAAGGCCTGTCGGATCTGGTCAACACCATCAAGCGCGTGCATCGCAACATCAACGACGACCTGCGGGTCATCGGCCTGCTGCGCGTGATGTTCGATCCGCGCATGACGCTGCAACAACAGGTGTCGGCGCAGCTCGAATCGCACTTCGGCGACAAGGTCTTCAAGACCGTGGTGCCGCGCAACGTGCGCCTGGCCGAAGCGCCCAGCTACGGCATGCCCGGGGTGGTGTACGACCGTGCCTCGCGTGGCGCGCAAGCGTACATCTCTTTTGGCGCCGAGATGATCGAGCGCGTCCGCGAACTCAACAAATAAGCTGTCCGCATCATGTCCGCCGTCATCCGCCTGTCCCCGGACGCCACCCACACGCCGCCTGCCGATGTGCGGGACGGGCTGCGCGTGCGGCTGGAAGAGGCCGCGCTCAACGCCACGGCAGTGCGCGCGCAGGTGCTCTACGATGGCTGGCTGGTGCGCTTTGCGCCGTCGTCCGCCAAACGGGTACGCAGCATCAATGTGCTGGGGTTATCCACACGTCCGCTCGATGAGCGGCTGGCGTATTGTTCAACGTTGTACGCGCGTCATGGCCTGCCCATGGTGGTGCGCCTGACCTCCATCGGCCCCGATTTCGCCCTGGATGCCGAACTGGCGTCGCGGGGCTTCCTCCTTACCGAAGAGACCCGAGTCATGAGCATGCCGCTCGCCCCCAGGCTGGCCGCCCGGGGCGATCTGCTTTTCAGGACAGTGGACGCCACCCGTTTCGCGGCGGCGGTCGGACGCATGCGCGATTCCCGGCCAGAGCACATCGCCGAGCATCAGGCGCGCCTGGAAGGACTGGCTGTGGATATCTTGCCGGTGCTGGCGTTCGACGCCGCCGGCGCATGCGTGGCGGGGGGCATGGCCGTGCGGGATGGCGACCTCGCTGGACTGTTCGATATCGTGACGGACCCCGCGCAGCGGCGCAAGGGACATGCCGCGATGTTGGTTGAGCATCTGCTGGCCTCATGCGTCGAAGACGGCGCCACCACGGCCTATCTGCAGGTGGAGCCGCAAAACACCGCCGCGCGCGCTTTGTATGGCCGCTACGGTTTCAAAGACTGTTACGCGTATTGGTACCGCCTGCCCGCCGAGCAGGCGGCCGCCTGAGCCCGGCTCGGGATACCAAGAACAGAAGGAAAGAGGATTTAACTATGGCCACCAAGAAACCCAAGGGATTGGGTCGCGGACTTGACGCTTTGCTGGGCGCCGACGCGCCTGCCATCGACAATATCGGCAAGGCCCCGGCCAAGCCCGAGGGTCTGCCGTCCACCTTGCCTGTTTCGAAGATGCGGGCCGGCAAGTACCAGCCGCGAACCCGCATGGACGAGGGCGCGTTGGGCGAGCTGGCCGAGTCGATTCGCACACAAGGCATCATGCAACCCATTCTTGTGCGCGCGCTGAGCGATGCGCCCGGCCACTACGAGATCATCGCGGGCGAACGCCGGTTCCGCGCCGCGCAACTGGCCGGCCTCAAGGAAGTGCCGGTGCTGGTGCGCGAAGTCGCCGACGAGAACGCGGCCGTCATGGCGCTGATCGAGAACATCCAGCGCGAAGACCTCAATCCGCTCGAAGAGGCGCATGGCGTGCGCCGCCTGCTGGACGAATTCGGCCTGACCCACGAGCAGGCCGCCCAGGCCATCGGCCGCTCGCGTTCGGCCACCAGCAACCTGCTGCGCCTGTTGAACCTGGCTTCCGCGGTGCAGACCATGCTGCTGGCTGGCGATGTCGACATGGGCCATGCGCGCGCGCTGCTGGCGGTCGACGCGGCCACGCAGATCCAACTGGCCAACCAGATCATCGCGCGTCGCCTGTCGGTGCGCGAAGCCGAAAAGCTGGTCGCAAAGACCGCCAAGGAAGCCGAGAGCGCCGCCTCGCCCAAGAAAAAGGCCAACGGCGTGTCGCGCGACCTGACGCGCCTGGAAGAAGCGCTGTCCGACCATCTGGGCACGCGCGTGGCGCTCAAGGTCGGCGCCAAGGAAAAAGGCCAGATCGTCATCGACTTCCATGGCTGGGAGCACCTGAATTCGCTGCTGGAACGGCAAGGCCTCTCGGGAGTCGTCGATGCCTGAGCAGGCATTGCCCGTCGTCGCGGTCCTGGCCACCGGCGGCACCATCGCCGGCGCGCAGGCCGATGCCACCTCCGCCGGCTACAAGGCGGGATCCTTCTCGGTGGGCGACCTGCTGGCCGCCGTGCCGCAACTGTCCACGCTGGCCGATATCCGCGCCGAACAGGTCGCCAATGTCGGCAGCCAGAACATGACGCACGACGTCTGGCGCGCGCTGGCGCTCCGTGTCGATGCGCTGTGCGCCGATCCGTCGGTGGCCGGCATCGTCATTACGCACGGCACCGATACGCTTGAAGAGACTGCCTACTTCCTCAGCCTGGTGATCCGGCACGACAAGCCGGTGGTGCTGGTGGGCGCGATGCGTCCGGCGACCGCCCTGGGCGCCGAAGGCCCGGCAAACCTGTACAACGCCGTCGCGTTGGCGCGCCATCCCGATGCCCGCGGTCGCGGTCCGCTGGTCGTCATGAACGAGGACGTGCACTACGCCCGCGAACTGCAGAAGATCGCCAGCGCCGGCATCAACGCCTTCGCCTCGCCCAACCGCGGCCGCGCCGGCGTCATGCACGGCGGCACGCCGTGCTTCTATTCGCGCAACACCACCACGCACAGCACGCAAAGCGAGTTTTCACTCGCATTGTTGGAAAAGGCAGGCTGGCCGCGCGTGGACATCGTTTATGCGCACGCCGACCTGCAGGGCGACGTCATCGATTTCGTCGCGCGCCAGGCCGACGGCATCGTGCTGGCGGGCGTGGGCGACGGCAACGCCACCGATCTGGCTATCGAAGCCCTGACCCGCGCTGCCGGCAACGGCGTCGCGGTGGCGCGATCCAGTCGCACCGGCAGCGGTTTCGTCGCGCGCGACGTCGAACTGGATGACGCGGCGCTGGGGTTCGTCGCCGCCGGCGACTTGAATCCGCAGAAGGCCCGCGTGCTGCTGATGCTGGCGTTATGCGTCACGCGTGAGCCCGCGGCGTTGCAGCGCTGCTTCGATCGCTACTGAGCGACGCCCGCGGCCGCGCACAGCGGGCCATTGCGTTGACCGCCGCTGTCAGGGATTGGGCGGCGCGTCGGCGCCATGCGCCAATCCCAGGCTGGTGCGCAGCATGTCGTAGACTTGCCGCGTCAGCGGATTGATCAGGTCGCGCCTTATCCACAGGAAGTACGTCACGTCCGGCAACGGCGGCAGGCCTTCCTTTTCGCCCAGCACCCGCATCTCCGGCGCCAGCAGTTCGACGCTGCGCGCCGTCACGCCCAGGCCGGCCCGCAACGCGGCCTTGATGCCGACCAGGTTGGGCGCCACGTAGTTGGTGTGCCAACGCACCTGCGCCTGCTCCAGCGCGGTCAACGCCAGGCGGCGAAAGATGCTGGGCTCGTCGGCCAGCACCAGCGGCACCGGCGCGTTGACGTCATGCACATAGTCGGCCGAGGCCAGCCATACCGTGGGCGAGGTGCGCAGCGCCACGCCCTCGAATTCCTGGTCGAAGCGGGTCGAGATGGTCAGGTCCAGTTCGCCGGCGCGCAACGCGTCCATCAGGAACGGGCTCCGATCTGTGCGGATCTCCAGTTTCACGCGCGGAGCCGACCGCGCGATATGGGTCAGCAGGGTCGGCAGAATGGTGTCGGCCACGTCCAGCGGCGCGCCCAGCCGCAGGTCGCCTTCCAGCGGCGCATCCTGCAGCGCGCGCAGCGCTTCATCGTTGATGGCCAGCATGTGGCGCGCGTATTCGACCAGGCGCCGTCCATGTGTGGACAGCGTCTTGTTGCGCCCCTGTTTCTCGAACAGCGGCAAACCGATGGCCGCTTCCAGCCGCTGCATCTGCTGCGTCACCGCCGATTGGGTCTTGTGCAGCCGGTTGGCCGCTTCGGAAAACGTTTCGTAACGCGCGATCGCGGTCAGCGTGCGTAGCAGGTCCAGATCGAGATTGCGCATTGGGGCGGTGGGTCTAAAGTATTAGCGGTGCTTATGGAATATTAAGGCAATTTAAATTGTTGGCGCCCCGGTGCGGCGATACAGTGACCGTAATAACTCATGAAAAACGAGGGAAAGTCACTGTGAGCACCACGCACCCCCAGCAGCAGGGCATCGATAGCGCCATCGGAAATATTAAAAATACTTTAGGAAATAAGGGCCTGAACCGCGACAGCCTGAAGGCCGTGCTGGACGAGCTGATCGGCCTGGCCAGCCACACCGACTGGTGGGCCCAGGACCGCTATCCGGCGCCGGAAGAGGGCGAGCGCCAGGCGCGCTACCTGATCGGCGAAGACGCCGACAAGAGCTACGCGCTCTACCTGAACGTGATGCGCCCCGGCAAGCAGATCGTGCCGCACAACCACACCACCTGGGCCTGTATCGCCGCCGTGGAAGGCGTGGAATACAACTACGTCTACGACCGCACCGACGACGGGTCGGTGCCGGGCGTGGGCCGCCTGGAAAAGACCGGCACCGTGGTGGTGGGACCGGGCAGCGGCATCGCGCTGATGCCCGACGACATCCATGCCGTCGAGATCCAGGGCGACAGCGTCATCCGCCACCTGCACATGTATGGCCGCGCCCTGGAGACGCTGACCGAACGACTCGCTTTCGACCTGGCGGCAGGCACCTGCAAGGTCATGCCGATCGGCGTGCAGACCCGCCGCTGAACGTCATGAACAAGCCCCTGCGGCCCGCGACGCGCCTGCTGCGCGCCGGGCGTCCCCATGCCGGCTGGGTCAATACCCCGGTCACGCGCGCCAGCACCTATGTGTTCGACAGCGTCGCGGCCTGGCGTGATACCCGCGCGCGCCGCGAACAGGAACGCCTGCCGTCGTACGGCGCGCGCGGCACCGACAGCACGCACGCGCTGGAAGACGCGCTGGTCGAGCTGGAGCAGGGCCATCGCGCCCAGCTCTATCCGACGGGCCAGGCCGCGATCGCCGTCGTGCTGCTGGCCTATCTGCGCGCCGGCGACCATGTGCTGGTGACCGACGCGGTCTATGAGCCGGTGCGCCGCTTCTGCGCCGAGCACCTGGCGCGGCTGGGCATCGAATTCACCTTCTATCGGCCGGACGGCGCCGGCCTGGCGCAGTTGCTGCGTCCCAACACGCGCATGATCTATGCCGAGTCGCCCGGCTCGCTGACCTACGAGATGCCGGACCTGCGGCAACTGGCCGAGTTGGCGCGGCGCCACGATTGCTGGCTGGCTGTGGATAACACCTGGGCCTCGGGATTGCTGTGCCAGCCGCTGGCGCTGGGCGCGGATATCTCGATCCTCGCCGCCACCAAATACCTGGGTGGCCATGCCGACGTGATGATGGGGGCGGTGGTGACCAATGCCCGCGCCTGGCGCGCGTTGGAACGCGCCAGCATCGACTTCGGCCAGACCGTCGGCGCCGACGACGCCTTCCTGGTGCTGCGCGGCATGCGCTCGCTGCCGCTGCGCATGGCGCAGCACGCCGGCAGCGCCCTGCGCGTGGCCCAGTGGCTGCAGGGCAGGGCGGAAGTGGCGCGCGTGCTGTGCCCGGCCTTGCCCGACGATCCCGCGCATGCGGTCTGGCGGCGCGAATGCTCGGGCGCCAACGGCCTGCTGACGCTTGAGTTCGCCGCCGGCATCACCGACGCCGACATGGAACGCGCCATCGACGCGCTGCGCCTGTTCGGCATCGGCGCTTCCTGGGGCGGCTTCGAAAGCCTGGTGATTCCCGTCAATCTGGCCAAAGCGCGTTCCCTGCCCGTCGCCGCGCACGGCGCCATGCTGCGCCTGCATATCGGCCTGGAGGATCCGGACGACCTGATCGCCGACCTCGAACAGGCGTTCGGCCAATTGCGGCCGAGCCTGAAGGCCCTGAACTCCCATTCCCCCGATTCCCTGCGGATTTAACGATGCATTCCCATTCCGACCTGAAACTGGCCGATATCGACTCGCACACCCTCAAGGGCTGGCTGCACGACGGCGGCGAGATTGCGCTGCTGGACGTGCGCGAGCATGGCCAGTACGGCGAGTCCCATCTGTTCTATGCGGCGCCCGTGCCGTTCAGCCGGCTCGAGGCCGACATCGCGCGCCTGGCGCCGCGTCGCGACGTGCGCCTGGTGGTTTATGACGAAGGTGGCGACGACGACGTCGCCGCGCGTTCGGCGACAGCGTTGCGCGCCCTGGGCTACACGCGGGTCTATCGCCTCGCCGGCGGCATCGCGCAATGGCAGCGCGACGGCTATGCGGCCTTCGCCGGGGTCAACGTGCCGAGCAAGACCTTTGGCGAACTGGCCGAAGAGGTTTTCCACACCCCGCGCATCAGCGCCGCCGACCTGGCCGAGCGCCAGCGCCGCGGCGACGACCTGATCGTGCTGGACGGCCGGCCCTACAGCGAATACCAGAAGATGAGCATTCCCGGCGGCATCTGCTGCCCCAACGGCGAGCTGGCCCTGCGCGCCCACACGCTGGCGCGCGACCCGAGCACCACCATCGTGGTCAATTGCGCCGGCCGCACGCGCAGCATCATCGGCGCACAGACGCTTATCAATCTGGGCGTGCCCAACCCGGTCTATGCACTGGAGAACGGCACGCAGGGCTGGTATCTCGCCGATTTCAAGTTGGAGCATGGTGCCAGCCGCCGCTACGACGACACGGTGGCCGCCGCGGACCTGCCCGACCTGGCGCAGCGCTCGGCCGGCCTGGCCCGCCGTCACGGCGTGCCGGAAGTGAACGCCGCGCAGGTGCGCGCCTGGCTGAACGACGCCAGCCGCAGCACCTTCCTGTGCGACGTGCGCAGCGCCGAGGAATTCGCGCGCGGCTCGCTGCCGGGCGCCCAGCACACGCCCGGCGGCCAGTTGATCCAGGCCACCGACCAGTACCTGGCGGTGCGCGGCGCGCGCATCGTGGTGTTCGATGGCGAAGGCGTGCGCGCGCCGGTGGTGGCCAGTTGGCTGCGCCAGATGGGCTGGGACGCGAGCGTGTTGCGGGAAGGCGTGGCCGCCGACCTGCAAGCGCCTCTCGCCCCGGCGGCGGAGCCCGCGTTGACGCTGCTCGACGACGCGGCCCTGGCCGCCGCGCAGGCGCAAGGCGCCCAATTGCTCGACATCCGTCCCAGCATGCGCTATCGCGCGCAGCACATCGACGGGGCGCGCTGGTCGGTGCGGCCGCGTTTCACCGACCTGGCGCTGGATCCCTCGCGTCCGCTGGTGCTGCTGGCCGAAGAACGCGCGGTGGCCGCCTGGGCCGCGGCGGACCTGCGCGCGCTCGGCGTGCGCGACGTCAAGGCCAACCTGGGCACGCCCGCGGGATGGTCGGCTGCCGGCCTGGCGCTGGTGTCCACGCCGGCCGAGCCGGCCGACGCCGATTGCATCGACTACCTGTTCTTCGTGCACGACCGCCACGACGGCAACAAGGCCGCCGCGCGCCAGTACCTCGCCTGGGAGACCAACCTGGTCAAGCAGATCGACGCGCGCGAACGCGCCGCCTACCGCTTCCCGGCCGGGTGACCGCCGTGACTGCATGATCCTCGCGGCCGCCGTGGCGGCCGCGCCCAACGCTTCATCCGATCAGCACGCCCTGACGCTTTCGACGGCGGGGCGCGGACGGTTCATGGCGAACCGAAATGCAATGGACGGCCGAGCATCCGGCCGCCAACCACAAGGGGAAATACCGATGAACAAGCTCAATCTGCAGCATGCCTGCAAGACCGCCGCGGCCCTGGCCTGCCTGGCCTGGGGGATGAATGCCCACGCCCAGGCGCCGGCGCCATTGGCCGACTATCCCAAGCAGCCCATCACCGTGGTCTCGCCGTTCCCGCCGGGGGCGGCAACGATGGCGTCGCGCGTCTCCTCGCGCAGGAACTGGGCGCCATCACCGGCCAGAGCGTGGTGGTGGAAAACCGCTCGGGCGCGGGCGGCAACGTTGGCACTTCGCAGGTCTCGCGCGCCAAGCCCGACGGCTATACGCTGGTGATGTCGCAGACCAGCGTGATGGCGGTCAACCCGCGCCTGTACAAGAATGTGGGCTTCGATCCGCTCAAGGATTTCGTGCCGATCTCGCAGATCACTTCGGCGCCGCTGGTGCTGGTGGCGCGCAGCGAAAGCGCCTACAAGTCGCTGGGCGACTACCTGGACGCCGCGCGCAAGCAGCCCGGCGTCATCACCTACGCCACGCCCGGCAACGGCACCATGAGCCACCTGATGGGGGCGCTGCTGTCGCAGAAGGCCAACGTCAAGCTGGTGCACGTGCCGTACCGTGGCGCCGCGCCCGCGATCACCGACCTGATGGGCGGCACGGTCGACATGCTGATCACCTCGCCGGCCTCGGCCGAGCCGATGGTGGCGGCCGGCAAGCTGCGCATCCTGGCGCTGAGCCATGAGAACGGCATCGGCATCTTCAAGGGCGCGCCGACGCTTGGCCAATCCGGCATGGACGGCATCACGGCCGACGACTGGTACGGCCTGTTCGCGCCGGCCGGCACGCCGCCCGAACGCGTCGCCTACCTGGCGCAGGCGGTGGCGCAGGCCATGAAGTCGCCCAATGTGATCGCCAAGATCCAGGCCGGCGGCAGCCAGCCCGTCGGCAGCGCGCCCGATGCGTTCGGCAAGCGCCTGCAACAGGACACCACGTACTGGGCAGACATGGTGAAGGTGGCGGGGGTGTCGGTGGATTGAGGCGGCGCTACACCACCAGCATCTTGCCGACCGCGCTCTTCAGGGCCGCGAAGGCCGGCTGCTTCTGTGCGTTGGTGTTGGTGACGAGGTGATCGATGCGGTTCACCTCGCAGTACGACACCCGGCTGCACAGGCCGATCTTGCTGAAGTCGGCCAGCAGGATGCGCTGTTTGGCGTTGGCCGCCATGGCGCGCGCCACTTCGGCCTCTCGCAGGTCGTAGCTGGTGGCGCCGCATTCGGCATCCACGCCCACCGGCGACAGCAACGCCACGTCGGCGCGGTAGCGGTGGATCTCGGCGATGGTGATGTCGCCGGCGGTGGCGCACACCGGCCCGCCCACCGATCCGCCCAGCATGATGAGTTCATTGGCGCCGTTGCCGGCGGCGCCGACCTTGAGCGCCACGTCGAAAGAATTGGTGATGAGGGTCAGGCCGCTCAGCTTGGCCAGCTCGTCCGCCAGCATGCTGGTGGTGCTGCCGGCATCCAGGAACAGCGTCTGGCCGCTCGTCACCAGGCCGGCGGCGGCGCGCGCGATGGCGCGCTTGTACTTGACGCGGGTATGCACGCGTTCCGTGATGGGCGGCTCGCTGTGCACCGGCACCGCGCCGCCATGCACGCGGCGCAATTCGCCCATCGCCTCCAGTTCCAGCAGATCGCGCCGGACGGTCTCCCGCGATACCCCCAATTCGCCGACGATACGGTCGGTCGATACCTGCTGCAGGGAAGACAGCAGGGCGCGGATTCTCTGATACCGCTCTTCTTGCCACATATCGGATGCTTCCTAATCTATTTGCGGCGTCGCGCCGGCAGCGCGATCAACGCGCGCATCGCCAGCAGCGAACCGCCCACGACCAGCATGATAAGCGTCGAATAGGCCGCGGCCTGCGAGACGAACCCGGCTTCGTCCAGCCGCAGTACGGAAACCGGCGCGACGCTGACCGACGGCGTGACCAGGAAGATCACCGCCGACAGCGTCACCATGGAGCGCATGAAGAGGAAAAAGAACACGCCCAGCACCGTTGGGGCGATCTGCGGCAGCACCGCGTCGCGCAGCACCTGCACAGTGCCGCCGCCCAGGCAGCTCACCGCCTCCTCCAGCGCCTGCGGCACGGCGCGCATGCCGGTCATCATCGTCAGGAAGCCCTGCGTGTGATAGTGGTAGAAGTTGCACAGCGCGATCAGCGCGGCGCTGCCATACAGTGCGTAGAGCGGATTGGCGGGCGAATTGAAGGCGAAGATGTACGACAGCCCCAGCACCAGCCCCGGCACGCCCACGGGCAGCACCGACACCAGGTACACCAGCTTGGCCCAGGCGCGCGGGATGCGGCACACGCCGAAGGTCAGGAAGAACAGCAACAGCACGCCGCCGGCCGCGGCCGCCAGCGACAGGTACAGGGAGGTCCACAGCGGCGCATAACCGCCGCTGACGGTGATGTCGTAGTGCTTCAAGGTCCACTCCATGCGGTACGGCCACAGCCGCATGAAGCTGGCGAACACCACCGTGCCCACCGTCACCACGATGGCGCTGGCGCACAGCAATACGCCGGCCGTGAACGCCAGGTCGCGGCCGCGCGCCGGTTGCGGCGTGACGCGCAACCCGCTGGGCGAGGCGGCGCCGAACTGGCGCTGCGACGCCACCCGTTCGATCTGCACCGAGATCAGCGACGGCAGCAGCAGCAGGATGCCGACCACCGAGCCCATGCCGAAATTCATCTGCCCCGACACCTGGCTGTAGATCTCGGTGGCCAGCACGCGATAGTTGCCGCCGATCACCGCGGCGTTGCCGAAGTCGGTGATGGTGATGACGAACACCACGAACGCCGCGCTCAGCAGCCCGAATTTGCAGTTGGGCAGCGTGATGTCGAAGAACTGCCGCGCGCTCGACGCGCCCATCACCTCGGCCGCGTCGTAATAGCGCGCATCGGTGTTGCGCAGCGCCGCCTGCAGGATCAGCACGGCCTGGGGCAGGGCGTAGAACACGTTCGAGATCAGCAGGCCCCAGAACCCGTAGATATCGAATTCCCACCCGGTCCAGCGATGCACCATGCCGTTGCGTCCAAGGATGAAGATCAGTCCCAGCCCCTGCACCAGCGACGGCGCCAGCAGCGGCAGCACCAGCGCCAGTTTCACCAGCGCCTTGCCGCGCATGCGGCTGCGGTCCAGCCCGAAGGCGATGGCAAAGCCCAGCAGCAGGCTGACGGCGGTGGTGGCCGCGCTCATCGTCAGGCTGTTGGCGGTGGCGGTCAGGATGCCGCGGGTGGCGAACACCTCGGCGTAATTGCCCAGGCCGATAGCGCCGTCCTTTTCCACCAGGCTGCGCCAGCCCACCGTGGCCAATGGATACAGGAAGAACAATGCCAGCCCGGCCATCGGGATGCCAACGCAGGTCCAGAGCAACACCCGGTCCAGCGACACGGACGCGCGGCCGGCGCGGGACGACGCGGCGGCGCCGATACGAACCGTATTCATACTCGGACTCCCGCGCGTGCCGGCGTGGCGGACGCTTTCATACGCGAACCCAGGCGCATTGTTCCGGCGCCATGTCCAGCCGCACGGGCGCGCCCTGCGACAAGCCCGCAGCGCCCTGCTGTTCGACCAGCAACTCGCGGCCTCGCCAGTCCACCCGCACGCGCGTCAGGTTGCCCATGAAGGTCATTTCGCGCACCCGGCCCGGTCCGCGTTCATCGACGGCGATGCGCAGGCTTTCCGGCCGCAGGCAGGCCTCGAAACGCTCGCTGGCGCCATCGGGCCGGGTCGCCAGCAGCGCCGGCATGGCCTCGCGCACCCAGTCGGTCGGCAACAGGTTGCTCAGGCCGACGAAGTTGGCGACGAAGCGTGTGCTCGGCCGCAGATACAGATCGGAGGGCGTTCCCACCTGCTCGACGCGGCCGTCATTCATGCACACGATCTTATCGGCCAGCGTGAGCGCTTCCTCCTGGTCGTGCGTCACCATGATGGTCGGTATCCGCAGGCGGCGCTGCACCTCGTGGATCTCGGCGCGCATGTCGGTGCGCACGCGCGCATCCAGCGCCGACAAGGGTTCGTCCAGCAGGATCAGCGCCGGGTCCACCGCCAGTGCCCGTGCCAGTGCCACGCGCTGTTGCTGGCCGCCGGACAACTGATGGGGATAACGCTGTGCATAATCCGGCAGCTTGATCAGCGCCAGCAATTCGCGCACCCGTGCGTCGATGCGCTCGCGCGTCTCGCCGCGGATGCGCAACCCGTAGCCGACGTTCTCGGCCACCGTCATGTTGGGAAAAAGTGAATATGACTGGAACACGATGCCAAAGCCGCGCTTGCGCGCCGGCAGCGCCGACAGGTCGCGTCCGCCCAGCGTGATGGTGCCGCTGTCGAACGGCAGCAATCCGGCGACGATACGCAGCAGGGTCGTCTTGCCGCAGCCGCTGGGCCCCAGCAGGCAGACGAATTCATGTTCGCCCACCGACAGGTCGATGCCTTCCAGCGCCACCGCGCCGTCGAAGGTCTTGCGGATCCCGCGCAATTCCAGGTACATGGCCGCTCCAGGCGGTGGCGTGGCGGCCGGCGGCGCCGGCCGCGCGCGCCGTCAGCGTTTGATGGTGTCCTGCCAGGTCTTGATGGTGGCGTCGCGTTCCGCCGCCGATTTCTGGAAGTCCACCGGATACAGCACGGCGGTCAGGTCCTTGGGCAAGCCCGCGGCTTCGGCCGCCTTGTTGGGGGCGGCACCGGGAATCGTCACCAGTTCCTTGTACTTGCTGTACAGCCCGCCTGCCTGCGCCGACAGCGTCCAGTCGAGGAAGCGCTTGGCGTCCGCGGGATTCTTCGCCGTCTTCATCAGGCCGGAGGCTTCGAGTTCGTAGCCCACCCATTTCGACGGGATCACCATCTTCACCGGAAAGCCTTCCTCGATCGATTGCATCGCCGGGAACGCGAACGACACGCCGATCGCATACTCGCCGGCGCGCGCCATCTTGCAGGGGCGCGATCCCGACGGCGTGTACTGCGCCACGTTCTTGTCCAGGTCCTTGAGCAACGCCCAGCCTTTCTCGGCGCCCAGGCCCTGCAGCAGCGCCACGATCTGCAGATAACCGGTGCCGGATGCGGCCGGGCTGGGGATGACGATCTCGCCCTTGTAGACCGGCTTGGTCAGGTCTTCCCATGAGGTCGGCATCGGCAGGTTCCTGGACTTGAGCCGGTCGGTGTTGACACAGAACGCGGCCACGTAGCCGGTGGCGGCGAACCACTTGTTGTCGGCGGCCTTGTATTGCGCCGGCAGGGCGTCGATGCCCTTGGCCGCATAGGGCTCCAGCAGCTTCTGCAGGCGCGGATCCAGCATGTTGCTGACGGCGAAGCCCCAGATCACGTCCTGCTGCGGATTGCCGGCCTCGGCGATCAGGCGCGCGCCCAGGTCGCCGGTGGACAGCCGCAGCACGTTCACCTTCACGTCCGGCAGCGCGGCATTGGCCGCCTTCAGGTAGGCGGCGATCTCGTCTTCCTCCAGCGCGGTGTAGACGGTGATGGCGCCAGCATGGACGGCCTGGGTCAAACCTAGGGAAATTACTGCAACCACGAGACCAAGCTTCTTCTTACATTGCATGATGGGACTCCGGAAAGGAATACACGGCAACGGCGATGAGCTGCTTTTCTGCGAACGGCGACCTGCGGGGCGGGGCGGTAGGGTTGCGCGAGGAAACGTTGCGTTTCCCGGGTTGCGTTTTTAGGTATATTTGCAAATTTGTGGCAACGTGTCTAGACTGGAAAAACCCGAATCGCATGGGTCTTTCCGCGCCGCGTAACGCCTCGGAGCTCGTCATGCAAACTTCGCCGCTGCCCACCGCGCAGCAATTGGCCGCGTTTTCCTCGTTCGCCCAGACGCTGGCGGACCAGGTCCGGCCCTTGTCGCGCCAGTGGTTCCGCCACCCCCTGATGGTCGAAACCAAAGCGGATGAAAGTCCCGTCACGCGGGCCGACCGCGAGGTCGAGCAAGCGCTGCGCGAAGCCATCGCCCGCCAGTATCCGGATCACGGCATCTTCGGCGAGGAATACGGCGCCAGCCATGCGGAGGCCGAGTGGGTGTGGTCGCTCGATCCCATCGACGGCACCCGCGCCTTCATCTCCGGCAATCCCCTGTGGGGCACGCTGCTGGGCCTGCTGCACCGCGGCCGCCCGGTGCTGGGCCTGATCGACATTCCCATGATGGCCGAACGCTGGCTGGGCGTTGCCGGTTCGCCCGCGCGCCTGAATGGTGAACCCTGCCGCGCGCGCCCCTGCACCGAACTGGGCCAGGCGATTCTCTACGCCACCTCGCCCGACATCTTCGAAGGCGCCGACCTGGACGCGTTCGAGGCGCTGGCGCGCTCGGTGCGCATGCGCCGCTATGGCGGCGATTGCTACAGCTATGGCCTGCTGGCCAGCGGCCATGTCGACCTGGTGGTCGAGGCCGGCCTGCAGCCGTATGACTACCTGGCGCTGATGCCCGTGATCGAAGGCGCGGGCGGCGTCATTACCGATTGGTCGGGGCAGCCGTTAGGCCTCGCGTCGCAGGGCCGCGTGATCGCGGCCGCCACGCCGCAACTGCATCGCGAGGCGATGCGGATGCTGGGGGCGGCCGTGACCTGAAACACCGCGCCCCGCGACCCCGCACGTCAACGCAACGCTTCAGCCACGACAAGGTGAACGAGCCATGCATGCACTAGGGGTAGCAACGGTGGAAGACGCGGAGCGGCTGGTCCAGGCCAGCACGCTTTCGCATATCAAGATCGGCCTGTCCGACGTCGATGGCGTCATGCTGGGCAAGTACGTCAGGCGCGACAAATTCCT